>PVIH01010820.1:0-57890 GCA_004025045.1 Sigmodon hispidus
TTTTTTTATGGAGACAGGGTTTCTCTGTGTAGCTTTTGGAGCCTGTCCTGGAACTTGCTCTGTAGACCATGCTGGCCTTGACCTCAAAGTGGTCCTCTCGCCTCCAACTCCTGAGTGCTGGGATTAAAGGTGCTCCACTACCCCAGCCTCTTGAACACTTTAGTTTTGATGTAGGTTCCTGCTTCTGTGGGGTTGCCAGGAGCATTGTTAAGATGTTTGACAGCTTCCATGACCCCTTCCTCCCCACCCAAGCTAGCCACAGCAGCATCTGAAATAACAATAATCAAAAAACATCTCCACAGAGCTGGAGAGATGGTTTGGGGGTTAAGAACACTAGCTCTTGCAGAGGATACGGGTTTGGTTCTCAGCACCCACATGGAGGCTCACATCCTTCTGTAACTGCAGTTCCAGGGGACATTATGCCCTCTTTTGGTCCCTACAGGCTCCTGCATAATATGGTGCAAACACTTATACATAGATGTTGCCAGATCGGCCCCGTAAAAAGCCCTGACTAGGGCAGCCTGATTCCATTTCCAGTCCCAAAAGGAAGTATTTCAGAGAACAGTCAGTTTAAAAGGCATAGCTTCAAATTGTTGGTGATTGTCAGTAAGTTTCTGAGTGACCTTCTTGTAGTCAAAGACCAGTGTGGTCTTGCATTCCCCAGGTATCTCTGTGAGCCTGCTGGCAGGCAGGACAGGAAGTCAATATCCAGGTTCTGTGTTGCTTTTGAGACAGGAACTCACTTTTATCCCTGGCTGGCTTGAAAGTCTAGACCAGCCTGGCCTTCAACTGCCTGTGCCTGCCTCTGCCTCCCAAATGCTGGGGTTAAAGGTGTGTACCAGCCAAGCTGTTAATTTCCCCTCCCCTTTTTTCCTTTTATAGATTCTGTGACCATGAGAGAGAGAGAAATAAAGACTGATCCATGATTTCTAAGTACCTTTTCCTGAGGCTGTAGTCATGTTGGAAGGTCTTGTGGCCTGGGTTCTCAATACCTATTTGGGGAAATACGTCAACAACCTGAACACGGACCAGCTTTCAGTTGCTCTTCTCAAAGGTAAGCGCATTCATTTCAGCGGAATTATGGCCTGTCTGTCTTCCTTCCTTCCTCCTTTCCTTCTTCCCTCCCTTCCTCCCTCTCTCTCTCTTCCTTCCTTAACTAATTAATTAAATTAAAAATTTACACTTATTTGTTTGTGTGTGGGAAGAAGGTAATGCATGTGCCGTGTAGAGGTCAGAGGACAAGTTTCCTTCTTCCATGTGGGTTCTAGGGCAGGAGGGTGGGGTCAAACTCATGTAGCAGCCTTCCTGGCACCTGCCCCTATCCACCGAGTCACCTCACTTGCCCTAGTTTACCTGTGGGTTTGTGTGCGGTAATACATATGTTTGTGCACAGGTGTGAACTCACTATGTTCAGAGGCCACAGGTCAACTTGGGTTGCCTTTCTCTGACATTTCCATCTAATTTTTGCGACAGTGTCTTGGCTGGCTAGTAAGGAACTAACATGAAGACAGGCTGGTTTTGAACTCAGAGATCTGTCCACCTCTGCCTCCTGAGTGCTGGGATTAAAGGTGTGTGCAGCTATGCCCAACTGTTTTTTTTTTTTTTTTTTGACACAAAACAACCAGACATATTGCTGGTGGCTGCTTTACTCCAGTTAGGTTTTATCTTTATAGAGGCAGCAGCTATGCCATGATGGTAGCATTGACTTTGGCTTTAAATGCAGTTACTTATTAGCTAGATAATCTTGAAGTTTTGAGTTACAGTTTCTTTAGCAAAGAGGGCATTCACTATTCCTCCTAGGATTGCTGTAAGGATCACATGGAAACACTCCTGGCCTGCTTCCTCATAGACACAACATTGACATTGACATCCACTAGAAGTTTTACCTCGAGGCCTTTGATGGAATTTTTGAGAACTTGTTTTGCTTAGTAGTTTCTTTTTAAGTTTGCTTTGGTTCTGGGAATTGAACACAGGGCCCCAGGGATGCTAGGCAGGTGCCCTACCACTGAGCTATACCCCCAGCATGTTGTCTTGCTTAGAAGTAAAGTACTCAGGTTTGGGGCCTGGTAGCCTTTGCTGGCCTTCCTTGGTGCATTCAGTTCTATGATTTGATGTGGGAATTGGAAAGTGGCATCTTTCCCCCTTTCTAAAAAAAATTACATTATCTTTGCCCAGCTCAAAGTGGACTGCTTAATGTATGTAGAAAGGTTTGAGCTAGGCACAGTATATACCTTTAATCCCAGTACTTGAGAGACATACACACACTGCCAGCCTGTTCTACATTTGGAGTTTTAAGGCAGCCGGGGATACAAAGTAAGACCCTGCCTCAAGAAGATAGTCTGGGAGTTGGGAGGAAGGAAACTCAGTGTCCTGGAACAGGGCCTGCCCAGGCTCAGGATGGGGGAGGAGGGGTGGAGTTGGGGAATGGCAGTGACTGCTGGCTTTGACACTGTAAGAGTCCAGAACTTCTCCTCCCCGACCCATTGCGTTCTAGGAGTTTCCCACCCCTGGGCTCCTCAGGATTGTGTGAGGTGGCTGTGGGAGCTAGTATGGCTTAGTTGTCCTGTACACCCTCCCTCCTTTAGAGACAGAAATGTTTTCTTCCCTGTCGCACTTTCCCTTCTGTTCTTCAAAGGAAGCTAGTGGGAAGCAAAAGTGATGAGTTTGTGGTAGTGTCAGGCTCTTGCTCTGAGGCTTGCTAATGTATGTGCCTGGGTAACTTTGAGGCTGCAGGTAACCGGTCTGGAGAGCTGGTGTCTCCAGAGGGACGTGGTGACATTGTTTGCTGACAGGATGAACTGATGGGGCTTTAAGGCATAGATGTATTTCTGCATCTATTAATAACAGATTTCTAACCTCAGCACTTCTAGGCAAAATATATTTTTATTTATTTATTTATTTTTTAATTTAAGTACCAGATGTGGTTATGTATCCTCAGATGGATCTCTGTGAGTTCAAGACCAACCTGATCTACATGTGGAACCCTGACTTAAGGAAAAGGGGGAGAGGACTGGAGCTATGACTCAGTGGTTAAGTGCATTGGCTGCTTTTTCCAAAGGACCTGAGTTCAATTTCCAGCATCCACATGAAGGCTCATAACTGTAACTCAAATGTCAGGTGGATCCTACCCCCTCACACAGATATGCACTCAGTCCTAATACCAACATACATAAAATTAAAGGAATAAAAAAAGATCGAAGTTGTATTTATATTTTTTGTACGTTTGTGGACACACATGCCATAGTATGTGTGGGGGGGTTAGGGGACAGCTTTTGGGAGCTGAGACAGTGTCGTTCTATGTAATCTTGGTTTTTCTTCTTTTCCACCTTGTATGTTCCATGGATCATATTCAAGCTGGGCAGGAAGCACCTTTACCCCCTGAGTCACCTCCCTGGCCCTTCCTGATGTTTTTCACTGTGTAGCCCTGCCTGAACCTGACACTTACTCCAATGTCTCTGCCAGCTTCACACTGGTGGTGATCCTCCTGCCTCTGCCTCCCAAGTGCTGGGGTTATGGCATGTGTCACCACAGTCAGCTTAGGCAGAATGTATCTTTTTTTTTTTTTTTTTAAGATTTATTTATTTATGTATTTTATGTATGCACCAGAAGAGGAAATCTGATCCCACTATAGGTGGCTGTGAGCCACCATGTGGTTGCTGGGAATTGAACTGAGAACCCCTGAAAGAGCACTCAAGTGCTCTTAACCACTGAGGCATCTCTCCAGCTCCAGAATATATCCTTTTTAATTAATATTATTTTTTCATTTATTTACATTCTGATTGCAGTTTCCTTTCCCTTCACTCCTCCCATTCCCTCCCCCTGCCTCCCCTCACCCCCCACCCCTTCCATTCCTCCTCATCTCTTTACTGCAGAACGTGTCTCATAACAACGGCATGTGTCATTCTGGTTCTTTAGGGTAACTTTTCTTACACACTTTTTACAGTTCTCTCTGGCTTTTAAATCTATGGAATAAAGCTAGGGGTAGTGAGACATGCTTTAGTGCTAGCACTAAACTGAAGAGGAAGAGGAGGCAGATACCTTTGAGTTCCAGGCCAGCATGCTCTACATAGTGAATTTTAGGGCAGCCAGGGTTATATAGACAGACTTTGAATAATAATAATAAAAAGATTATGGGCTGAAACCATGAGGAGTGTTTTTCTTTCATAACTGGGTATTAGTTATGAAAGAACTTGACCCCTTTACTTAAGAATCCACAGCACATCTTAGCATGTGGGAGCTTCACTGTTTTTTTTTTTTTTTTTTTTTTTAAAAACTTTATTTATTTATTTGCCTTGGTGTTTGCCTGGAACTGGAACTACAGACAGTTGTTAGCTGCCATGTGGGTGATGGGAATCGAACCCGGGTCCTCTGGAAGAGCAGACAGTGCTCTTAACCACTGAGCCATCTCTCCAGCCCCGGGAGCTTCACTGTTAACTGAGGGACTGGTGATGGAACTGGTATTTGTTGGTCTTGACATAGTTGAGTACAGTTGAGGACACAGGGTGCTAGATAGGCATGAGACTGATATTCTGGTCTAGTAACGAATGTTTACTGTTGTAACTATATGGGGAGATACAGAAGAGGCAGCGCTCTAGTGGCTACACTGCCTGGAAGGGGCAGAAGGAGCAAAAAAGAAAAAAAAAGACTTTGTTGTTTTGTTTTATTTATTTATTTTTTTGAGACAGGGTTTCTCTGTATAGCCCTGGCTTTCATGGAAGTCACTCTGTAGACCAGGCTGGCCTTGAATTCATAGAGATCTGCCTTCCTTTGCTTCCCAAGTGCTGGGATTAAAGGCTACTGTTGCCCTGCAAGGCTATGTATATTTATATCAGATGGTGTGTGTTCAGTTGTAACATTATCAGCAACTTGAACACATTACTCAGTTTCTGCATGTGAGAAATTATTAACCATCCCATAGAGTTCTGAGGACCAGGTAGGTTAATGTGAGTCAGAAAGCTTAGAGGTGTTCCTGGCATGCAGTGGGCTCTTCAGGATGCTCAGCACAGGGCTGGCTGGTGGGTGGGACTCGAGTAGTTAGTTACGATGCCAGACACTGCATGAGTATTCAGAGGGCAGAGTGTGCACCCGGTCAGCACTTAGTGACATCTGCACAGACTCTGGGCTTGGCTGATAGCGACAGGTGAGGCAGGAAAAGCACCCCAGAGTCAGGCCCAAGTCTGGACTCGGCTTTCATTGTTAACAGGCTGCATGTTTTATGAGTGACCACTGAAGGCTCTCTTCACTCTCTGTCCTCCTTCTACCCCGGGGCAGACAGACAGACAGACCTCCTAGACCTCTAGGGCTGCCACATAGCCGGCTTTGAGATTTCTAAGCCAACTGCTTGTCTGCTAAACCCTCAAAGTTGAGAAACTGGTAAGTAGGTTGAGTAACCCTAGTATGGAACTGGAACGTTCTGAAACTTAGAGCACTTTGTATTGATAGAGCTCAAAAAGCCTTTGATGTTGGAGCACAGTGGTTGCATTTTTATTTTTATTTTTTATTTTTTTGAGATAGGGTTTCTCTGTGTAGCTCTGGCTGTCCTGAAACTCACTCTGTAGACCAACCAGGCTGACCTCAAACTCACTGAGATCTGCCTGCCTCCGCCTCTCGAGTGCTGGGATTAAAGGCCACACCACCACCTGGCTTTTAAATTTTTTTATGCGTTTTGAATATTTTTAAAAATTAGCTTTTTTCCAGCCTGCAGGCAAAGCACTGTATGCATAAATAAATAAATAAATAATCTTTAAAAAAATTAGTTTTTTTTTTCTCTCTACTCTTTCTCTCCTCCCCCTACTATATTGATTAATTGGTTGATTGGGGTGAGTGTGCTCTGTATGGAATAGGTGGGTGTCAGAAGAGAGCTTGTGAGGGTCAGTCCTCTCCTTCCATAGTGTGGCTCCAGGGATCACACTGTGAGTTGTTAGTCCTGGTGGCAGTTGACTCTACTGTCTCTAACCCCTAGATTCTTCAAATAGCCCAGCTGGCCTCAAACCTGCTCTGTGGCTGAGGATGACTTTGAATTTCTGATATTCTTGCCTTTGCATCCCAAGTGCTGGGCTTACAGGTGCACACTTCTAGTCTTCTGAGGTGAAACTGCTCTCTTTAAGAACAAGAGAGAAAGCACTCTACTGAGCTACAACCCTGGCCTTGGAGTGGTGCCCAAACATGGGGCACGAACCCACAACCCATGGTTGAGAGTGTCATGCTTTACCAACTGAGACTCTTAATCTCAGGCTGTATGTGGGTGTATGTGCCCCATGTTGGAACAACATTTGTAGTTGGCATTAATCACTAGCAACTGACTAAAAGGGGTTTATATGAAACACTCACTGATACAAGAGAGTGACAGTTGGGTGATTCCTGGAAAGTCGGACTGGTCCATGTGGGGGAAGCAGGTCTGGTCCTTTCTCCAAGAGTCTGAGGAAACAAAATCCGGTCTTAAACAGGGCTGGCCATGACCCTCAAGGCCCAAAGGCCACACCTCTATGTCAAGGTGATATTGTCTGATTCCCACTACATTGAAGTTTTGATTTTTGTTTGGAAATGTCAATCAGTAAAATCTGTGTCAGTATTTTAAAATCAAAAAGTTTCCCAAACCTGAAAAATTTGAAATCCCTAGCATTCCAGACAGGGGATACTCAACTTGTAGTATTTCTTTGCCTTGTTATGGAGATTGCGTGAGATAATACATGGGCTGGAGATGGCTCAACAGTTCAGAGCATTGGTTTTCTTCCTAAGGACCCAGGTTCAGTTCTCAGCACTTACATAGCAGCTCACACCTGTTTGTAACTCCAGTTTCAAGGGACCTGGTGCTCTCTTCAGGCCTCTGTGTGCACCAGGCACAGAAGTGGCACACAGACAGGCAAAACATCTGTACACATGAGATAAAATTAAAGTGTTATCTTAGTTACTTTTCTCTTGCTCTGAGGAGACAAGACAACCAGGGCAACTAATAAAAGACCTTTAATTGAGGGCCTGTTTACGGTTAGAGGGTTAGTTAGTTCATGGTCATCATGGTGGGAAGCAGGGAGCAGGCCCGTAGGCATGCTGCTGTAACTGGAGCTGAGCGCTCACATCTCATCTGCAAATTGCAGACTGAGACACTGGGCCTAGCATGGGCCTTTGAAACCTCAGAGCTCACTCCCAGAGACACACCTCAAGGCCACACCTCCCAGTCTTCCCTAAACAGTCCCCACCTAGGGAACCAGATTGGAGCCTATGAGCACCATTTTCATTTAAAACACCACATGCATTAAATATTTTAAAAGATTATTTCTTTTATCTGCTTTAGATTATAATTATATTGTTGACCCCTTTCCTCATTCTATACCTTTCCACATACCCCTTTTTGCTCTTTTAAATTCCTGGTAATATATATATATATATATTATTTAATATACATTTAATTAAAATATAATTATTTTAATTTAACTTCTATTTATTTAATTAATTTTAATGTAATAAGTAATGCAGGGGCTGTGGTTATAGCTTGGTGGCAGAACATTTGCTTTGCACGAGTGGGCGGGAGATTAGGAGAGCCTGAATTTGGGGCTTACTGTCTGGGGGAGAGAGGGATAACGATGAAGTATTTGGTACACAGTAAGACCTCACTAAGTGGTAGGTGCTGTCACTATCGTTGTCCCACCTCAGCTTGTCAAGTCCCTGCCCTCTGGGGAGACAGATTAGACAGCAGCACAAAGCAGCCATTTCTAAATGTTTGCATTGGAGCTAGAGGTAATAGCTGGATGTGATAGCTGGTGCCTGTAGTCCCAGCACTTGAGAGGATAAAGCAGGAGGATTCCTGTGAGTTGGAGGCTAGTCTGGGGCTACATACTGAGCTCCAGGCTAGTATGGGTGACACTGGGAGAATCTGTGTTTTAATTACCAAAAAAAATTATGCATTTGAGTGCATAGGAGAGGAGCCTTTTGTTTTGTCTGGAGGGCCTGGGGAAAGCTACTATGATTGACTTTGAGTGAACAGAAAAGGCTAGAGTGGGTTGTACCAGAGGGGTCATCACACTCCAGGTGGAGTGGATCCCAGGAGTAGAGGCTGGGAGCAGAAAGAAGGGAATCTGGTAATCAACAGAGATGGCTGGGAAATGCCTGGGGCCTGAGTTCACTCCAGGGTTAGTGAATAGATCTCTGGCCAGTGCGAGGTGAGGAATTTTGGGGCTAGCCATCCATGAACAAGTCTGGAAATTGTCTAGAAATCAATAGTGCTGTTCTAGCTTCACTGATGCCTGCCTCCTTGGGCAGGCCAGGGGCACACAGGGGTGAGTGACTGTGGGGAGACTCACTAGTGTGTCTTCTGTCTCAGATCGTTACCATGGTGTTTGCTCTTCATTAGCTGCTGGCTTGCTGCAGAATTCTGTTTCTAAATCTCCTGTGCTTTCTCTACTTCAGCTTCTTTAATGTTTTATTTGTGAGTTCCTTCCACTCTCTGAGCAGAACAGCAGCCAGGGAAACCCAGAGGCCCCCTGCCTTGAAGCATTAGCGTATGAAAAAAATAAAGCCAATCTCAGTGCAAATGAGAAAAGGGACCAAGGCCTGGCTGAGTGTGAGACACTCACCTCACCTGTGCAATCAATGCCTTCAATCCCTAGCGCTGCAGTTGTCTCTCTGGAAGTCATTTCTACCTAAGGAGAGAAGGCTTTCTGACTCCCCCCCCCCCCAAAAAAAAAAAGGAATACAAAAAGAGACTACACTTGCTTAGAATCTGCCAAATTGCTAGGTTTGACCTCTTTTTTTAGAGTCTGTATAGTCATTTATTTGGAGGAGTAATGTACCTACATCATTACACCTTTGTAGGGGGCTTTGTCTGCACTATTCCTAGGCCTTTCTATCAGTTAATGGCTGTTGTCTGTATACCCTGTTCTCAAAAATACCCATCCCCAGAGAGATTCAAGTGGCTCAGAAGTTACTTTGTGTTGTGAAAACAGCTTTATAATAAATACCAAGGCCTTCTCAGTGGTTTGTGGCTAGGGGTGATGTCTTCTCTCATGTTCCCTGTGGCCTGCATGGATGAGAGCTTGGAGATATATCTATATCTATATCTATATCTATATCTATATCTATATCTATATCTATATCTATATCTATATCTATATCTATCTATTTATCTATCTATCTATCTATCTATCTATCTATCTATCTATCTATGGATGAATGGCTTGCATAGTCAGGTGAACCTGTTTGTCAGCCCTTCCTTACTGTGTTAAAATACTCAAGACAGTCAGTTTAGAAGGAGGAAAGGTTCTTTGGCTCACAGTTTTGGTTCACATGGGTTGCTTGGCCCCGTTGCCTCTGGGTCTCCAGTGAGGAGTAGAGTCAGAGAAGAGCCTCAGTCTCAGTATCCCTTTCGAGGGCATGTTCTTAATACCCTATCTTCTACCAAGGAGGCCCACCACATAAGGCCTCACTACCTCCTCATAGTGTCCTGGGCTGGGGTAATCCCTAAATTCATGGCCCTTCAGTAGACATTTGGATCCAAATAGTAGCCGAGCTGGATCTGGCTAGGCTGTCTTTGCACACCTGGGCTGGAGTCATCCTACAGGCTGGGCCAGCTCTTTCTGTGCCTTCTGATCAGTTGTTATGCCTCAAGGGAAGTGCAGAGGAGACCATTTTATGTCTTTAGAAAAAAAGAGTAGTTTTGAGTGAGTGGTTTTTATTTAGTTACTTTTTTTTAGGCTTTAGCCCTGGCTATTCTAGAACTAACTGTATATATTGACCACAGAGACCTGTCTGCTATTGCACTCTTCGTGCTAAGATTAATGGCATGTGGCACCATGCCTGCCTTGAGTTCTATTTCTAAATCATGGACTCTAAAGCATTTTGTGACCTATGATCAATTTTGGGGATGGGCATTGCTGAGGGTGGGGACTGCTTGTTAAAAAAATCACAGTAGATTCCTGTATTTTCACTCCAGAGATTCTGACTTGGAGGATGTTGGGGTGGACTCAGGAGCCGTGCATCTTAGAGAGTCAGATATTGTTAGTCTTGCAGTAACTGTTAGCCTAAGGTGGGTGGTCTTTAAACTAGCCAGCAGGCTAGATCTGACCTGCTAGCTCAGGATGGCTTTTACTAATTTTACTAATCAATTAATTGTGTGTGAGTGCTTGTGTGCATACATACAGTAAAAGTGGTTGGAGGAAACTTTTGGGAGTCTGCTCTCTCCCGGCAGTATGTAGGTCCTGTAGGTCCTGGAGATTGAACTCTGGTCTTCGGGCTTGATTGACGGCAAACACTGGATCTGCTGAGCCTTCCTACTGTCCTTGATTGTTTGTTTTTTTGAGACAAGATTTCTCTGTGTAACAGTCCTGGCTGTCTTGGAACTCACTTTGTAGACCAGACTGGCCTCACAGATCCTCCTGCCTCTGCCTCCTGAGTGCTGGGATTAAAGTTGTGCACCATCACTGCCTGGCCTCTGTTTATTTTTGAGACAGAGTCTAATGTAATTTTGAGTCCTGAATTTATGCTCCCTAGAGTTATCTTACCTTCCAAGTGCTATGTTGTATGAGTGTCAAGGGACCCCCCCCCCCCGCCGCCCCCCCACTCAATGCAAGCACATGAGGGTTTATTGTCAGGTTCAAACCTGTCTTTTCTTTTGAGACAGTCTCAAAAGACAGATCTGTGTTCTATCTCTGGACCTCCATGGTGGAAGGAGAGAACTGACTTCTGCAGGTTGTCCACTGACCGGCCACACGTGCAGAGTGCACACGTGACCCACACATGACACACACACAAATACAGAAATAGTTGGGATTTTACCTCAGTTCTTTAGGCCCCTGTGCTTTAGCTGCCATGAAGATTCAGACAGAACCCTTGGGCTATGGTGGCATTGCCATGGCTACCACCCTTCAGTGCACAGCCAACAGAAGTGTTTTTGTTGGATGAACATTTCATGGTGTTTTGTTTTTAGGTGCTGTTGAATTAGAAAACCTCCCGTTAAAGAAGGATGCCCTGAAAGAACTGGAATTACCATTTGAAGTCAAAGCTGGTACGTGGACCCAAGGAGGGAGGAAAGTTTGGGGATCAGATTGTTTGGGACAGGAGAGTCAAAAGCCCTGGAGTCAGTATCTGCTTGGCCAAGAAGTAGACAGGAAGTTTGAGAGTTTCCATCAGTTTATAACAGTCTCACCATGTGGGCAGGTGGATTTCTGTGAATTCTAGGCCAACTTGATCTCAATAGAGGGTTCCTGGCCAGCCAGGACTATGCAGTGAGACCCTGTCACAAACAAGCAAACAAACAAACAAATAAAACTTGGCCTGAGAATAGTCAAAGAATAGGGCTAGGGATGTAGTTCAGTGGTAGAGCATTTGCCTAGCATGTACAGGGCCTGGGATTCCTTTCCTAGCAACACACACATACACACACACCCTTATATACCCTCATACACAGAGAAAAGCACAAGATCATAATAGTATTTATATATCTTGTATTTCTTTAAAGCCTTTTTAAAACAATTATTTGTATGTGTGTGCATGCATACATACCACCAGCAAATATACTGACAGAAATCTGAAAGATTCAAGAATGTTAACACTGATTACTTCCAGAAGAGAATTCTTTAAATATAGAAGGATTAAGAGAAGCTCTTTGGGGAAAAATTGATGGTTTTCTAATATTGTATTAGCAAACTTGACCTTGTTTCTACATGGAAAGCAAGTATTCTGTCATTGAATTGTATTTCCATCCACACTATTCTTAATTTGGTGTCAGGGATGGAATCCAGGGCCTTGTACTTCCTAGGCACATGATCTATCAGAGCTACCCCCCACAACCAGGTGTCAGTAGCTAGAAAATGTGCAGGTGTCTAATGAGACATTTCTTCTCTTCCCAGGCTTGATTGGAAAAGTGACCCTCCAGATTCCCTTTTATCGCCCGCATGTGGACCCCTGGGTGATCTCCATTTCCGGTCTCCACTTAATTGGTGCTCCTGAGAAAATCCAGGACTTCAATGATGAGAAGGAGAAGCTATTGGAGAGGGAGCGTAAGAGAGCACTGCTTCAGGCCCTGGAGGACAGATGGAAGGCAAGGCTTGGAGGCTCTGGGCTTGGGGTGCCTGTGGCATCCTCAGCAGTAAGGGCAGACCTGTGCTGACCTGGCTCTTTTTCCCTGCAGAGTGAACGGCAGCAGAAGGGACAGCCCTACTGGTACTCTGTCACCGCCTCAGTTGTCACGAGGATTGTGGAGAACATCGAGGTGAGTCCTGTCAACCTTTATGAGGACACATGAAGGGTTTCTGAACCTTAGATGTGTTTTGCTTCTGAGTTGCTCTTTTCTTGTGGGTTTATGTGGTACAGTGTGTGTGTGGGTTGGCTGCTCAGGTGTGTCCTTCTGAAGGCTGTGTCAAAGGGAAAACCTGAAAAGCAAGTCCTGTGTTGTGAGGCAGACACAGGTCTTTCTTGCCTTAACTGGTGTGAGTGGGCATTTTCATTCCCCCCTCCACACTTTCTTTTTTAATGTTGGATTTCATTTGCTAAAGGATTTACCTCCGTAGAAGTCACTTTACTTAGGTCTCAATGACTGGTTTCAGGGCAAGTCATTTAACCTCTCTGCTCTCACTTTTTTCATCTGCAAAAACAAGAGAGGTGGGGTCCCCATTGCCTGGTGTGTTGTGAACTATGACTGGCCTCTAAGGTATCTGACTTCTCATTGGTGGATGTTACTGAGTTCTGAGGCACTGTAGTGCTGGGGCTACTTGTTCATTGTCATAAGATAGCCCATATTTAACACCTCTAGGATTCGCTTGCATTGTCAAGGAAACCCAGGCCAAATGTGCTCAGTGTGTGCTATGTTCCCCAAAAGTAGATCTGAGGTTGTTAGTTTTATAATGGATGAAAAGATTAGTGTAATTGAGGAGTTTTTTTTTTTTGAAAATGTTTTTATTGCTGGGCAGTGGAGGCAAAAGCTTTTAATCCCAGCCCTTGGGAGGCAGAGACAAGCAGATTTCTGTGAGTTTGAGGTCAGTCTGATCTACAGAGTAAGTTCCAGGATAGCCAGAGCTGTTACACAGAGAAATCCTATCTCTAAAAATCCAAAATTAAAAAAAGAAAATGTTACTATAAAATTTTTGTGCATGTGGTGTGTGTATATGCTTTACGTGCAGGTGTATGCACATATTTTCTACAAGTAAGGAACATTTTTTTCTTATAAAAACTTATTATTTTGCACTTCTTTATTTACTGGGGATGGGAGGCACATGCAGAAGTCTGAGGCTATGATGTGGCAGTTGGTCCTCTCCTACTGTGTGGGTCCTCGGGATCAAACTCAGGTCATTAAGTTTGATGGCAAGCACCCTTTCCTGCCTACTTATCTGCTGGCCCCAGAAATGTCTTTCTCAAGGAGCAGAAGGCCATTTCTCTGCAGGGTAATCACAGGAATGGTGAGGCCTCTGCCTTGAAGCATTGCTGGTTGTCTCTTGGAGAGAAGCCACTGCAGCAGGTTAACGAGCTAGGTGGGTGTGTCTGTGCTGCACTCCTTGTCCTCTGGGTCTTAATCTTTTCTGTCTCTTCTCCCTTGATGGAGTGGGTGATGTACTTGTGCAATTTAGGGCGTGTGGTCCTGGAGATGGAGCTTAGATCAGTAGCTTCGATGGCAAGTGCCTTTATCCACTGAGCCACTGCTCTGGCCCATGTTATGATTTTTACATCAATATTACGCATTGGTTTTTCTCCTTATACTGTGATTGTCTTTTGATTATAATCACATTAATAGAGTGATGACTTACTCTGCGGTGTGAGTGAGTGGTTTATACATTTGTAGGTGACCCTTGTGTTCTTGGATGCGGAAGTCAGAGCAGGATGTCAGGTGTCCTCCCCATTGCTGTTTGCCTTGTTGCCTTGTGACAGGGTCTCTCCCTCAGCTGGAAGCTTACTGTTTTGACTAGGCAGATTCAGGACCTGGTTCTCCAAGGTCCTGGAATCTGTCTGTTTCTGTTCCCTCAGTACTGGCATTATAGGCAAGTGCAGCCGTGCCTGACTTTTTGTGTTGTGCTGGGGATTTGAACTCAGATCCTCATGCTTGCAAAATAATTGTTTCTACCCATTGAGCCATCTCCCTGGCCTTTCTTGACCACATGTGTATATCCTTTTTTCTTTTTTGTAGTGCTGAGGACTGGATCCAGGCCCTTGCACATGATAAACACACTCTGCTTTTGAGCTACTCCCAGATCCAGTAGTTGATTTCTAATTATCTGAAGCTGAGTGCCTTCTCTTGCTCACAGGAGCAAAAAGAAATAAACATGTGGAGATTCACTGGTTTCCTGGGCTCAGATTTCTACAGAGACAGGAGTGGCAGGGCCAGTATCTGGATTCAGTCATATTGTTTTCTCTGTCTGTCTCTTCTGAACTTTATTATTTGATGTGTGTGTAGAGGCGAGAGGATGACTTTCTGGTGTCTGTTCTTTCCTTCTATCTTTATAAGGGTTCTGGAGATTGAGCTGCTGTTGCCAGGCATGCCTGTCTGCTGAGCCGTCTCCCTGGCCCCTGATAGTCCTGCCTTTAAATGTTTACATCGACTTCTAGACTGATTGATGGAGCATTGCAGCCTTCCTGAGATAGCGCTCCTGACAATGAGCTGTCATTCTTGAGTGGCTTGTGATGGTTTCCCCTGGAACTTTGAGTCCACTGGAAACCTGTGTGTAGATGCCTTCTGTGGCTGCACTCCACCTATACGATTCCACCTGCAACACTTACCTAAATGTTTTCCTGTTCTCTCTTTGCAGTTAAAAATTCAAGATGTCCATTTGCGCTTTGAAGATGGTCTTACCAATCCCTCTCATCCTTTTGCCTTTGGCATCTGCATTAAGAATGTGTCCATGCAGAATGCTGCAAATGAGCCTGTGAGTATGAGTTCTGACCACAGACCAAGAGTAAAATCCCTGCCAGGATCCCTAGGGCTCTGCCTTCTCCGTCAGTGTTTCCTGAACAAGTCCTGCTACTTTCCCTCCTATGTCGGTGTCTTGTTGTTGTTTCTTTTTGTTGCTGTTTTTTTGTTATTGTCTTGAAACTCACGTTGTAGACCAGGCTGGCCTCAAACTCAGAGATCCACCTGCCTCTGCCTCCCACGAGCTGGGATTGAAGGCAAATGCTACCAGTTCCCTGGCCTGTTTGTGTGTCTTGTGTGTAGGCAACAGTTAATTTGCTGGGAAGGGGGAGCAGCTACTCTTCCCTGACCTGTTGCATCACTAAGCTAAGGTGCGAAGGATTTCTGCCAGCAAAGGATTCATCCTGTATTTTTCTACTACTTTGTTAATCACCAAGAAAACTCGGCCCACTTATAATTTCACCCACCCTCCCTGCCTGGGAATGGTTTCCACACAGTTCCTTTTTTTTTTTTTTTTTTTTTTTTTTTTTTTTTTTTTTTTTTTTTTTTTTTTTTTTTTTTTTTTTTTTTTTTTTTTTTTTTTTAAAACTTTATTTATTTGCCTTGGTGTTTTTCCTGGAACTGGAACTACAGACAGTTGTTAGCTGCCATGTGGGTGCTGGGAATCGAACCCGGGTCCTCTGGAAGAGCAGACGGTGCTCTTAACCGCTGAGCCATCTCTCCAGCCCCCTTTTTTTTTTTTTTTTTTTTTTAAACAAAGCTACTAGATGACATTTCTGTGGTGTTAGACTACTTGATAAAACACCGATTCTCCACACTCTTCTCATACCCTTGTTTTTTTTTTTTTGTTTTTGAGACAGGGTTTATTGTCTTCTGCCTGGATGGCAGGCCTACACCACCACACCTGGCAACTGTCTTTCTTAACTGATTGTATTTTCTATTCTAGAGTAAATTTTCTCCTGGTCGATGCTAAGGAGGTTGATACTGCTGACAAAGAGAAAAGTTGGCAGATCATTTCAAAGTTTGAGCTCCTCATGGAGCTTAGGCCATCCTTAAACTGGATATGCAGTTTGCTAAGCATCTCTTTGGACTTCTGGTCCTCCTGTATATACCTCCCAAGTGCTTGGAATTACATGTGAGCACCACCATGCCTGTCTTAGCATCCTAGAATTTTTATTTACTAGGACAACTGTTTAGAGCTTTTGAGCCTTTGTGTGCTTGTGGCTTTGGCACCCTCTTCTGGCCTCTGCAGGCACTGGATACATATGATGTACAGACATTCATGCAGGCAAAATGTCCATACACAAAATAAAAAACAGCAGGAAGTGGGGCATGCCTTTAATCCCAGCACCTAGGAGGCAGAGGCAGCTAGATCTGAGTTCAAGAATAGTCTGGTTTATGTAGTGAGTTTTAGGCCCAGCAGAGACAACACAGTGAGACCTGCATCAGAGCAAACCAGAGCAAAAAGGAAAGTAAGAACAAAAAAGCTGCAGTAAATTATTCTCTAGTTCTGGAAACCAGAACCGTGAAACTAAGAGGTCAGCATGTTCACACCTCTTTATCTGAGGGTTCCTGGAACTTGGCTTCTAGATGCATCACTCCAGTCTCACAGGCCTTGTCTCCTTTGTCCTGTTTTTTGTACCTACACTCATCCAGGATGGCTTCATTTTAACCTGAATCTATCTGCATAGATGTTTTTACAAATAAGGACAAACTCACATTTGTGGATGAGTGTGACTTTTTAGAAAAGAACACCGTCCAAATTGATACTCTAGTAATATTCCAGCATGCTTTTTCAATACTTAATTGATTTCCCACTTTGCCATTCAGAGTTCTAGTTAAGAAATATAATCACTATCCCCTGAAGATAGCAGGCCTTTTGTGCTGACTCAGTCATTTGTATGAAATTTACTTGTTTGTTTTTAGTTTTTAGTTTTTAGGGTTTCCTGTGTAGCCCAGGCTCTCCTGGGACTCGAGCTGTAGCCCAGGCTGGCCTCAGACTTATAGATCCATCCCATCCCCCTCCTGAGTGCTGAGACTAAAGCTGTGAGGGTGACTTCCCCCCACAGAGATTTACAGATATTTTGACACTCCCCTGCCCAGTGATATTTTCTGTTTGCTCATAGCATCTTAGATATCCTTCCACTGCTTCTTTTATGTAATTAAAAATATTTGTGCATGTTGGTGTTGCCAGGTGGTTGGATTTTGTCTGCTTTTTCTATTTCTTCCTTTATTTTTAAGGCAGGGTAGTACTCCTGTCTGTTTTGAAATTCACTGTATAGACCAGGCTGGCTTTGAACTCACAGAGATCCACCTGCCTCTTCTCCTGCATGTTGGGATTAAAGGTGTGAGCTGCCAGGCCATGCTTGGATGGAGTTTGAGCTGTATGAGAGTGGATGGCTTTCTTCTGGTCTTGTATCCCTTGTACTTAGCAAAGTGCCTGATGTGTGATGTTTCTCACATTTTTTGTTGAGTGAACAACAAATATATCTGAGATTAAACGTGGCCATCCTGTTTTCTCCTCTTTCTCCCTTAGGTACAGAAACTAATGCGGAAAAAACGATTAGATGTGGCTGATTTTAGTGTTTACTGGGATGTTGATTGCACTTTATTGGGGGATTTGCCTCAGGTGGAGTTACAGGTATGTTCTGCTGGGGCTTTAGAGTAAGATGGTGGCAGAGGCCGTAGTGTACGGTGCAGGGGCCCTGATTTGTAGGCTCTTGTCCCCTGTGCTCTCCTCCAAGCACCTCTGTCTCCAGTCTGCCTGGGATGTCTATTGTGTCTACAGGCTTGAACTTCAGACACACCTTAGCTTGTGTGTTTTTACTTGGATTGGGCTGCTTATGGACGCTTTGTGTCTATTTCTCTCTCTCTTGTTTTTTGAGACACAGTTTTTCGGTAGCTTTGGGAACTTGTCCTAGAACTTGCTCTGTAGACCATGCTGGCCTCAGACACATAGAGATTTTCCTAATTCTGTCTTCCAAGTGCTGGACCTTAAGGCATGCACCACCACGCCTGACTAACATTCTGTTTGTAAGATGTCTGTGTGTCTAATTCCTTGCTTCTTACTTCAGTGTGCCTGTGGCATACTGTAGTTAGCATTTTGTTGGCCAGTAGGAATTGAACATGAAGATTTTGAGTGAACAGAGGAGCAGATAGCTTCTTAAAGAGGGGTGAGCTTGCATAGGTTTCTCTTTAAGCATCACCATGGGGGCGTTCCTTAAGACACGTGGATAGACAGTGTTACTATTTGGAAAGGACTGAGGAAAAGCTTAGCTTAGTTTTTTTTTGTAAAGAAATTGTAGGTACGTTAGTGAAATGGAGAAAAATAATTCATTTCCCCAACTCCACATGGCAGAAGGTAGATTAGGTAACAGTGATGCTATGACACAGTCCATGGCTTAATTTGACTGTTCAGCTTAAATTCCCAGTGTTGTAGAAGGTAACAACCAGAAGGAAGGTTGGTCTGTGTAGAGCCAACATTTTTGTGACACAGGAGGCCATGGCCAGAAGCATGGAGAGTCGCAGTCACCACTACATCCTGGAACCTGTGTGTGCATCTGCCCTCTTGAAAAGAAACTGCTCCAAGGAGCCTCTGAGGTCCCGGCACAGCCCGAGGATTGAGTGTGATATTCAGCTGGAGACCATTCCCTTAAAGCTGTCCCAGGTACATATTCCTCCCAGAGGCTCAGACCCACTGCTGGGAGCTGGAGTAAAGGAAAACCACCCTGTAACTGTGTCCTCAGCATTGTTTCCCTCCAGCTACAGTTAGTGAAAACCCAGGTGGCATCGCATGGTGAAACGGGCGGAGTCCTCTGAGTTTCAGTTTTGATTCGGTGTTTTAAGTGCTGAGCATAGAGTACAGGAGAACTCAGTAGCCATCAGGGCTGCCTCATGCTGACACAATGGTCACTGAGTTTCAGCTCAGCAGGCTAAATTGTTCTTGTTAGATGTAGGTCTTGCCTGACCCTAAGAACCAGTTCTGTCCTAATCTAGTATCTCTTACTCTCTAACAAAGCTGCAGTACCGGCAGATCATGGGATTCCTCAAGGAGCTGGAGCGGAAGGAGAGGCAGGCCAAATTCCGGAAGTGGAAACCAAAAGTGGCCGTGTCCCAGAAGTAAGGGCACCTCTGTGTGTTACTATAAGTTCATTTTATAGC
Source organism: Sigmodon hispidus (assembly GCA_004025045.1). Classification (NCBI taxonomy): domain Eukaryota; kingdom Metazoa; phylum Chordata; class Mammalia; order Rodentia; family Cricetidae; genus Sigmodon; species Sigmodon hispidus. Next base: position 18,989 of record PVIH01010820.1, read on the forward strand.
AGCGTGCTTTCCTGTACACAGGTCAGAAACGTGACTCTCATTCTTTACACGTGACTGCAGAAAAAAGGGCAGTCATGTTAACTTTGGTAGAATTAGTTAGGTTAAAAATGTGTAAATGTGTTAGCTATGAGGAAATAGGAATAATAATTGGGACAAATGGGCATGTACCTGTTGCCATATGGACTTTCCTATCGCCCCGTCTGTTTTCTGGAGCAAACATCAATCCTCCTCCTTGACAATATGTTTGAACTTAAATTATATTCATGTATGCACATGCATGTAGAAGCCCACAGAGGCCAGAAGAATTAAAGACAGTTGTGAGCTGCCTGATGTGGTTGCTGGAAACTGAAGTCTGGTCCTCTATGAGGACAGTATGTTTTGTTTGTTCTTGACAGTCTTTTTATGTAGCTCTGGGTGTTCAGGAACTCACTATTTAGATCAGACTGTCTTCAGACTCTCAGATCTGCCTCCCTTTGCCTGCCAACTGCTGGGGTTGAAGGTGTGTGCCACCATGCCCAGCCTCGGTATGTGCTCTGAATTACTGCCGTCTTTCCTGCCTAAAAAACCAGTCTGACATAGAAACATTTGCAAAAATCTCATGTGTTTCTATGTATGTGGCCAAGTCCGTGGTGACCGTCTCAAGATGACGCTTGCTATACTGCCAGCATTGATTTTCTCCTGAGGAGGGACTGCTCTGGGTGAGGCATGCCAGTTACATGCTGGTTACATGCTTCGGTATTATTGACACACAGTATTATTTTCTTTTTCGTCAGATTCACTCTTCTGCACGTTGAGTTTAGGTTACTGTTAAAATGGACCCAAGACAGAAATTAACTAAGAGCTGATATGAGAACTGTTTCAGCAGTGAGCAGTGTTCTGGGGTTGCCCTGGACCAAGAGCATTACAATGGTTTTTACTGGGAGGAGTAACATACTGTCATGGGTTGTTGTAGCTGTCGAGAATGGTGGTATTTTGCCTTGAACGCCAACTTATATGAGATCAGAGAGCAGAGAAAGTGTTGGACCTGGGATTTCTTGTTGCATCGTGCCCGCGATGCTGTGTTTTATACAGACAGATATTTCAACAAGTTAAAAGGAGCCGTGCTGTCTGCAGAAGATAAGGTGAGTGGACTGCTTCGCTTATTGGTTTTTATTTATTTATTTATTTATTTATTTATTTATTTATTTATTTATTTTTTGATTTGTTGGTTTGGTTTTGAGACAGCTTTGCGTGTAGCAGCCCAGGCTGTCTTCAGACTGTATGAACTGAAACTGGTTTGGAACTCCTAATCTTCCTGCTTCTGTTTCCATAGTTTAGGATTACATGCATGAGCCATCATACTTAGCTAGGAATATTTTCTCACAGGCTGAGAAAAAAAGGCCAAGTGTGTAAAGATACGAAGCCCCTCTATGGAGGCACAGTTGTGTAGGCCAGTGTTGGGCTCAGTAGAAGAATGGGGACTTCTTGGAAGGTAGTGAGCCTCATGTTGGCCAGAAGTGTTTTCCATCCCTGCTCCCTGAGAAGAGCCATCAGGTAGAAGGAAGCACACCCCTCCTGCTGCAGTTTTTTGCATACGTTTTAGGGAGACTCATGGAGTCTCTAGTGTCTCTTCCAGTCCGGTACCTAGACTGTTATTCTGGAGCTAATTTCTGTGGACATCAGCTTCATTTCTGTAATCTCCATTGATTTGATTGAGGCGAAGCCAGAGCAGGTTCTGTCTAGCCTTATCTGAATTATTTTTGGGCTACTTAGAACCAGCCCTTCAGGATTCCTGTCCTGGCCCCACCCTTCCTGGGTCTGTCTCTTCCTCTCCCAGAAAAAGGGAAGGCTGCTTTGCTCCTTAGTTGTTCTGCTTTTGTGAATGACTTTTGGCTCAGATTAATTCTAGTTTATTTCTGTAGTTGACTTTTATAATAAGCAAAGAGGAACAGTTCTTCACTGGATGGTCCCCAGGGGTCCTGCTGGACTCCTGAGTTCTTACCCATCCTGTCATGCTGAGACCATGGGCCTCGCTCGCCTATTGCTATCTTTAGCAGTTTCTGACAGGGCTACCAACAACAGGCACCTTGTAAAAAAGATGACTAAATCTGACATTTGTTCTGGATGGCTTTTCTTGAAGGCAGAGGCAGAGATGGGGATGCTCACTTTCTGCAGCTCTGCACTGTCTGGGTTTCATTTTGTTCCAAATAGGAGGAGATGTATCGGATTGAGGATGAACAGAGCTTTGCGGAATTGAAGATTCTGCGTGAACTGGTTCAGGATCGATTTTATAAGCAAGAGGAGCTAGCTGAGGTGAGAACTCTGTTTAGGGAGGGTCATTTAGTTATTATATGAGCTCTAGTTAGTTTATAATGAAAACTTGGGGCCAGATACTGGGGAAAGCTGCAATATCAGAAACAAACCACAGCCACCCAGATCCTCAGGCCTGTCCCCAGGAATCCTCCAACAGAACGCCTCTGAGTCCTCAGCCCAAAGGGAAGGGAATGTATCTGGGAAAGCTGGAAAGCCCTGCTCTTGCTCTGCTGAGTCTCTTAACTTCCTTTTTTCACATAAAGCTAGGATTAAAGGTATCTTGACCTGGTTTGGTTCTGTGGTTAACTCTGATATTCCAGATTAAATATATCACTATATTCAGTCCCAGTGTGCCCTGAGCCCTTCAGTGCAATATGCTTGTCTTTCTGTCAGGGCGCATGGCAACCAGAGGCACATCACAGCCCGTGTCTGTCCGTGGGTTTTCATGTCTGCCTCTTTGTGATTACACAGAGTCTTCGAGAACCTCAGTTTGATTCCCCAGGAGCCTCTCCTGGTGACCCAGACGCCAGCGGAGGTGGGATGCTGCAGTACCTACAGTCCTGGTTCCCAGGGTGGGGCGGCTGGTATGGACAGCAGAGCCCCGAAGGGAAAGTGGTGGAAGGACTGTCAGCTGAGTCACACGAGCACTGGACCCCTGAAGAGATTTTGGGTACGCTGGGAGCCTGTCTGCATCTGCTTCTCAGCCAGAGTGAAGGGTTAGGCTCTAAAAGTCATCCTAGACTTAACCAAGGGAGCCGACATTTGGACAGCAGTTTGTTACATAGAGGTAGAGGGAGGATATTCCATGGCTATGATCATTTGTACATTATGGGACAGATCTGAGTGGCAGCCATTGTCACAGAACTAAATCTGAGCTTGTTCACAAACCCTGAGGCTTGTTGGCTGTCCAGAGGCCCTGTTTAGTCTTGTGCTGTCAGTGTGAACCCATAGAAACAAGAGACTATTTAGGTTCAATTGTACTAGCCACATCAGCTATATGTGTCATGCTGCCTGGTAGCCACACGTGGGTAGTAAGTAGCCACTGCCCTGTAGCCACCCATGTCTTTGAGTTCTTACTTGAAGAAGGGAACCTGGTTTAGCAGCAACTTTGCATTCAGGGTGCCTCTCCTTGTTCCCCATGTTCTCTCTTAAGCCTGTTCTTCCTTACCATGTAGGCACTGAGGAGCTTTTTGACCCCACTGTGGATGCCTCGTGTATGAACACCTACACAAAGCGAGATCACGTCTTTGCCAAGCTGAATGTGCAGCTGCAGCGGGGCACAGTGACGCTCCTGCACAAGGAGCAGGGTGCTGCTCATGCCAGTGAGAGCGCATTCATGCAGCTTGAGTTCTCAGGTACTGCTCAGAGTCAGCTCTGCACATCTCTAGTGCCAACACACTATCTTTTCGTCATTTGTGGCACTTAGAGACTATGAGAAAGTAGAGGCTGGAGAGATGCCTTAGAAGTTACAAGCGCATATTCCTCTTGCAGAAGATCTGAGTTTGGTCCCCAAAACCCATGTCATGAGGGCACCAAGGAATTTTTGTCTTAGTTATGTTTCTGTTGCTGTAATGAAACACTGTGATCAAAAGTCAGCAGTGAGGGGAGGAAAGGATTTATTTGAGTTACATATCCATATCACATTATGTCATCAAAGGAACACAAGGCAAGACCTTGGGGTGGGAACTGAAACAGAGGCCATGGAAGAACACTGCTTACTGGCCTGTTCCTTCTGGCTTGCTCAGTCTGCTTTCTTATGTACCCAGGTCCATCTGCCCAGGGGTGGCATCATCCACAGTGGACTGTGTGTGTGTGTATACATATGTGTGTTCCAAATTTTATGGAAAAATACTTCCTAGTATCAAATAGTTCTCTGTAAAATATACCTACCATTTCTACATATAAAGCATATCAAACTTTATATCATAATACCATTTCTTATATTTTATCTTTCGTAGATGTAAAACTTTTAGCAGAGTCTCTACCTCGGAGAAACTCCTCCTTGCTTTTAGTCCGCTTGGGTGGACTGTTTCTTCGAGACCTGGCCACGGAAGGAACCATGTTTCCTCTTCTGGTCTTCCCTAATCCGGTATGTCCTACAGTGGTGTGGCTAGTACACATGGATGCCAGTGTATTATGTCTGTTTTAGGAAATCATATCCTCTTAACTGGACTGATTTTTGACATTTGATTATTGGAGACAATCTGGGAATAGGTCTTTTGTTGACTTTGTTAGAGAGAAAATGACCACAGCTGTTGGTCAGAGGACTCTGCTTCCTCTCGCCCTCTGCTGTAGCCACTGTGGAAGTGCCTGTCTACCTAGGAATAATGCCAGCTATACCACTGCCCTCTGAATTTTAGGGTTACCAGTTGAGTCTTTCCTGTGGCTAATGGCTAAACTCACGCCCTACTGTTAATGTGAAATTTCATCTTTCAAGGAGTCTAAAAGAGAACTGCCTTAAGACCTTTATATATGTTCAATTTTATATGTAATAGCCTTTACCAACTATGGGATCTTCATTCTTATTAAATTGTCAAAGACATAGTCTAAATAGCTGAATATTTACTCATTTAATCTGTCTGTACTTCTTTTTTTTTTTTTTAACTTTATTTATTTATTTATTTGCCTTGGTGTTTGCCTGGAACTGGAACTACAGACAGTTGTTAGCTGCCATGTGGGTGCTGGGAATTGAACCCGGGTCCTCTGGAAGAGCAGACGGTGCTCTTAACCACTGAGCCATCTCTCCAGCCCCCCTGTACTTCTTTTTGAATGTTCTTAGAGAGTGGGAGAGTGGGCTTAGAATTTGAAAAGTTGTAAGTACTTAATATTCACTTGTCAATTCATTACATGTGCTGGGTACCACATAGCATATTTTCTGCTCAGGGAAATGACACAGTAGTGCATGGATGTGGTAAAACTCAGTGTGAAGGGGGTCTGACTCACATACGCAAAGAGAGCAAGATGCGCAGGGTGAAGGGGGCAGAGTACTGTCCTCCTCCACTGAAGCATTTTTGTATATGTGTTTAATAGCAGAAAGAAGTTGGCAGAGTTTCACAGTCTTTTGGTCTTCAAACTGCGTCTGTGGACAGAAGTGATCAATACCCTGGTAATTTCTCATAAGTTCTTTACACTAGTCCTTTCTTACTGATCAGTGGGCTTTGATTTCTGTTCTGTGCATGTGTGTTGCCAAGTGAATCCATGTTTCAGTCTGGCACTCTCCAGGTGGACTGTGTTCCTCTAATGTCACTAGGGTAGCTTTGCAAGGTTGGGCCTTGGTTGCATTATGGGAAAATCCAGCAGCCTACCTGTCAGGATTCCTGTTAATGAGTCAGGCTTCTTTAGGCTTTATTTTAAAAATCTGCATAATTGTGAACTGATTAGAAAAGGGTTTGGAGAATGTCTTTTTCCCAGAATGCTTTTCAGGCCTGTGTGGGTATGGTGGTTGTGTTTGCTGTGCTCCACTCTGCTGTTTTTTCCTTTAGCTGCAGACCCGGACAATCCTGTCTTTGAGATGCTCTATGAGAGGAATCCCGTGCACAGCCAATTTGAGAGGCGGCTCCATGTTAGCACAAGACCCTTGAACATCATCTACAACCCACAGGCTATTAAAAAAGTGGCAGACTTTTTCTACAAGGGAAAGGTTCATACCTCAGGTTAACTTTTTTTGTTTGTTTGATCCTATGCTACCTTTGGAAAAAAACAATCTTCCTTTGGGTCATTGCTGGTACTCTGGACAAGGTTGTCATGCATTTTGATGACCTGGTGTTGCGGCAAGAGCTGCAAATAAGTGGCAGAATTGTGTGTGGACACTGAGTCGGTGTCCTTTGCCAGTGTCCTTCCCATGTCCCTTTAGGGTGCACTTTTTCATCCTTTATCCTGAGATGGCAGCCAGGATGAGCTTGATGGACTAAGGTGGAATGTTCAAGAACTTCTTTCTAGATGGCAGCATCTCCTTTTCTTTTTTCCCTCCCTCCCTTCTTCCCTCTCTCCCTCCCTCCCTTCCTTTAGACTTAGACTGTAGGCTTCTAACTATTGCTATTGATGACTTATTCTCCAGGGAAGTTGAGACAGAGAACTGCTATCACTGACAAGGAGGCTTGTGAAATGGTAGCATTTACTTTGTGCTCATCCTTTCTCCTTGCTCACTCTGGAGTCTTGTTCCTGCAATCTCTTGACAGTTGTGAGGCTTTTCATATCAACAGTGTGCCCTGGCTGACATTTTTCCTCCACTACAATATTCTGCTTTATAATGATTTCGAAGTACAGCAGTTTGGAGTTTTCAGACATGTTTCCAGGGATTTTTGTAAGTTAGACACTCTTCCCTCATGTGCCTCCTCACCTGTAAGGCTGTTCATCATTCCCCCTGGCCAAGTAGTGGTTTAATCTCAGCACTCAGGAGGCAGAGGTAGGTGGATCTCTGGGTTTGAGGTCAGCCTGGTCTACAGGGAAAGTTCCAGAACAGACAGGGCTACACAGAGAAATCCTGGCTCAAAACCCAAAAGAAAACCAGAGCTGTATTGTCATTGATCACCTTTTCCACTATGGCTGGCCCTCTGCTGAGAGCCTGAGAGCAGAAGTGACGGCATTTTATTGACTCAGCTACTTGCAAGTTCTGATGTCTTGTGCCTTTCCAATCTCACAGGTTTTGGTTATCAGTCTGAGCTTGAGTTGAGGGTTGCAGAAGCAGCCCGAAGGCAGTACAACAAGCTGAAGATGCAGACCAAGGCTGAGATCCGACAGACTCTTGACCGCTTGCTTGTGGGAGATTTTATTGTAAGTAGCCTTGTGTGATTCTGTTTTGGGATGGGAGAGGCAACCATGTTTTCTGACAAGTTCATGATAGATAGGCTTGCTGCTATCAGTTTTGCCAACAGATGAGGCCCCCCACTAATTATATCTAGCATAAAACAAACAGTTCATGTCTTTTCCATTAGTAGTTACATTAAGGAAATACACCATGCTGGCCACATCCTGTATTCCTTGCTCTGAGGGTACTTTTGAGACTTCCCTGTGTGCCTCTCCAGACCTAATCTGTTGCTAGTTCACAGAAGAGCCTCCCTCTTACTGTTATCAGAAGATGTTCAGTAGAACATTGCTTAACTTGTGGTGGTGACTCTGTGCTGCTGTGTACCCAGCTGATTTGAGGACATCTTGGATGGAGAGAGCCGAGAAGCAGCTTAATTGTCCAGAAAGACAGTTTCTGATCCTGGGTGTGGCGGTGCAGTGCCCAGGCGTGGCAGTAGGTGGAGCTGTTACACAGTGTGGGTCTTGTGAACCCTGTAGGTTGGCAGAGATCTATGTTCCAAGTTGAATGCCTAAGAACTTGTGGTGGAGGCTGGATAATTAGATTTATTTATCCCGAGTGTGAGTGTGTGTGTTGTGTGTGCATGTGTCTATTTTTAGCATAAAATATAGCTATCAGTGTCTTTCTGTTATCTTCAAAAAAGGAGTTCTTTTTTCCTCTTAATTTTCATTAATTTTTTTCTACAGTATATTTTGATCATATTCTTTTTCTCCCCACTTCTCCAAGATCCTCCACATATCCCTACCCATCGAATTTCCTGTTATTCTCTCTATCTCAAAACAAAGCAGAAAGCCAAACAAATGAAAATCAAAAGAAACAACCCAATAAGAAAGACAGAGCAAAACCAACACACACACAAAAACTATGGAGTCTGTTTTGTATTGGTTCACTGCTCTTGGCATGGGGCCCACCAAGGGGTGTGGTTGATGTACTCAGTGACACTCCACTAGAGAAAACTGATTTCCAGATTTTAAACAGGTATCAATTGTAAATAGCTTCTTGGTTGGGGTGGGCTTTTGTCTGGTTCCATCTGTACAGGCCTGGTAGTGCTGTCACAGTCTCTGTGTTGCTATGTATACTGACTGGTCCTGCTGTGCCTGGAAGACTGTTTCCTTGCAGGGCTTTGATAAAGACATCTTCTCTAGGGTTAGATGCTCCAAAGTCTCACGTATTACATTGTCCAATTGTGGGTCTCTGTTAATTACCATCTGTGCAAAAAGAAAGCATCTATGGTGAGGGTTGGTTGGGTGATGCACTGACACTATAGGTAGGTACTGAAGTATGGCATTAGGTGTCATTTTATTACTATGTTCCATTAGCAGAATAATAGTAGTAAGGTTTTCTTTTTTTAAAAAATACTTATTTTATTTTATGTGCATTGGTGTTTTGCCTGCATGTATAACTGTGTAAGGGTGTCAGATCTTGGAATTACCAACAGTTGTTAGCAGCCATGTGGATGCTGGGAATTGAACTCAGGTCCTCTGGAAAAACAGTCAGTGCTCTTAGCTGCTGAGCCATCTCTTCAGCCCGATTAGTAAGGTTTTCTTAGGACTCATGACCTATCTAGTCTCAGATTCTTGGCCATTTTAGCAATGTCAGATGTGGGTTCCTGATTACAGTTATATAAACTAGACTTTATCACATACATGTAACTGAGGCCAATTTTAATCAGAACAATTTACCAATTTTTGACTTGCTGTATTATTTATATTACAAATATTAGAATGTATATTTCCCTCAAGATACTTTAGCATGAAAGTTTATTTATTTAGCTTTTTTCAAGATAGGGTTTCCTCTTTTTTTCAACTTTTCAAGACAGGTGTAATAGTCTTGGCTAACCTGGAACTCACTTTGTAAACCAGGTTAGCCTTGAACTCACAGAGATCCACCTGCCTCTGCCTCCCAAGTGCTGAGATTGAGATTAAAGGTCTGTGCCACCACCACTGAAAGTTTATAATTACCAATGTCTATGAGTAAATAAAAATATTTTAATTTCAACATTGATGTGTATTTCATGATTTCTGTGATACTTAAAAGTGTTAAGCCTTGTAAATTTCAAAAAAAAAAAGCCTTCTTAACCTATGGATGCATCATCAGTCAGTACAAACAACTTCTCAAATTAGTAATTTGCTAACTTTTCCTCTCTACTTCAAACATTGGCCTGTGGGAATGTCTCCAGCCAACAAATGTAAGCATCTTATATTGCAGTCCTGAGGGCCGGCGTCCTGGCTGGGGTTTCAGGAATGTTTAGACACCTCCAGAAAGCTGCTCAGCAGTCACAGTTAGCAGTCATAGAGTGGAGTTACCCAGGCTAGCCTTGAGCTTTGGTCCTCCTGGTTCCTGATTGCTTGGGTTACAGCAGGCTTGCAACTGAATTTTATTTTGCCTTTACAGGAGGAGAGTAAGCGATGGACTGTTCGACTGGACATATCTGCCCCTCAGGTGATATTTCCGGATGATTTCACCTTCAAGAATCCTGTGCTGGTTGTTGTGGATCTTGGAAGAATGCTCCTGACCAACACCCAAGGTAAAGTGTCAGTGTGAGGTAGCAAAAGCCTGTCTCAGTGCATTGGTTTGTCTGAGCTTCACTAAATAAGTAAAGCTGGGCGAAGGTTCTCATAACATTTTTCAACTCCAAAGTTTGGAGTCTACAGAGGTGGCTCAGTGGTTAAAAGCACTGGCAGCTTTTACAGAGGACCTGGGTTCAGTTCCCAGCATTCACATGGTGGCTGATAGCCAACCTTAATTCCAGTTCCAGGGTGTCCGACACTCTCTTCTGACCTCTGTGGGTACCAGGCATGTATGAAGTACATAGACATGCGTGCAAGCAAAAGCGTTGGGAAAACAAACAAAAATTCTTGAAAATTCACTTGTTGCTTCTTTAATACTAATGAGATACAATTCACATTTCAAAATGTCCAAAACTGCCAGGCTGAATCTAAAAAGCACTGGCAGTCTCTAGCTCCTCCTTCCCCTGCTTTGGCAACCAACCTTGATCTTTATTTTTGTCTATATATTTGTCTGTTCTAAACATTTTATCCTTGTTTAGATAAATGTTGTGGAATATTTGAACACATTGCCTTTCACGTCTGGCTTTTTAACTTAATTTAACACTTTCAAGGTTCATCCATGTTGTAATGAGTGTGTGTGTGTGTGTGTGTGTGTGTTACCACATTCCTTTTAATGGCCTTTACTATGGATATACCAAATTTTATTTATCTGTTCTTTGGTTAGTAAACATTTGCTGCCCTCCAGCCCCCCACTCCTGTCCCCTGTTTGAATAATGCCACTGCCAATAGTTAGGGCATATGTTTGTGGAAGCATATATGTTCAGTTCTCGTACATACTCACCCAAGAGTGCAGTTGCTGGGTCGCGTGGTAGCCTTATGTTTAACATTTTTGGGGACTACCAGATTACTTTCCTGAGTGGCTTACATCCCCACTGGTTTGTAAAGATTCCAGTTTCTTCAGATCCATCTATGGATCTTGGGATTGTGGAGAAGTATTTCATGTTGGCTTTGTCTTTCTATGTGACATTATTCATCTTAATAAATATTTTCTAATACTTGGATAGAAAGTTAACTTTTTATTTTTAAATTTTTATTTACTGATTTATTATATGTGTGTGAGGCATGCATGCCATCGCATGTGTGGCAGTTAGAGACAACTGTGTGCTGTTGGTTTTTCCTGCTCCCTTTTTGTGCCAGATAATGATACTGTATAGAACCAGAATATTCTCAAAGGGAAATCAAATGAATACTACAAAAAAGGGAGCTGTGTGTAAGTTTGGAGAGTGCCTGCCATCAGAGAGTTGTGTCAGCAGCCCTGCAGTGACAAGGTGCAAAGATGTTGGCCCTCCATTTTTATTTCTCTGTATTTTGGTTTTCAATTTAATATGTAAGTCACACTGGATGAAAGCAGACACAGTGTTATGCCTGACATTTTCATCCACCTGATAACCTCTGGTGGAAGCTTTTCTTTTTATTATTATTATTTTTGTTTTTAGAGACAGTTTCTCTGTGTAGTCTTGACTATCCTGGACCTACCTCTGTAGATCAGGCTGGCATTGAACTCACAGAGATCTGCCTGCCTCTGCCCCTCTGTGCTTGGATGAAAGGTGCATGCCACCACTGCTTGGCTATCATCATCATCACTTGAGGCAGGGTCTCACTAGGCATGGCAGACCTAGAACTTAATATGTATGCCAGGCTGGCTTTTGACTTAGAGTGACCTGCCTGCCTCTAAAGCACGGAAAGATTTCTCATGATAGGGTTGTCAGGATTTTATATCTATGTCTACAACTTGTTTGTATAAGCTTATATGTACCATATGTGTGCAGGAGCCTGAAGAGGCCAGAAAAGGACATCTGATTTCTTGGAACTGAAGTTACAGGTGGTTATGAGCTGCCCTGTGCATGCTGGGAAAGTACTTCTATCTGCTGGGCAGACTCCAGCCCTCCTGATTGTAATAGGGAAGCAGGGAGGGAGGAAGTAGACATTTTATACTTACCATCTTTTCATTTTCCCTTATAGACGAGTCTAGGAGGAAAAGTGCAGATGGGTCAGCCTCTGAAGAGAACCAGTTCAGTGATGAGGAATATAAGACTCCTCTTGCCACACCTCCCAGCACTCCACCTCCAGAGACCAGCTGCAACAATGGGGAGAAAACGCCCCCTTTTTCTGGAGTGGAATTCAGTGAGGAACAGCTTCAGGCTCATCTGATGAGCACACAGATGTACGAGAGGTACTCCTTGACATTCATGGACCTCCAGGTCATGGTGGGGCGTGTGAGAGACAACTGGAAGCGTGTGCAGGACATTGATGTGGGACCGACACATGTGGTTGAGAAATTCAATGTTCACTTGCAGTTAGAACGACGATTGATTTACACATCAGACCCCAAGTACCCTGGGGCCGTGCTCTCGGGCCACCTGCCCGACTTAAAAATCCACATCAATGAAGACAAGATATCTGCTCTAAAGAACTGCTTCGCTCTCCTCACCACACCTGAAATGAAACCATCTGACACTCAGATCAGAGAGAAGATTTTCCCCCAGGAGGGACCTCGGGGAAGCTTGCAGGATTCAGTGATGAACTTGACCCAGAGCATTGTGATGCTGGAGCAGCACACAAGGGAGGTGCTGGTGGAGTCACAGCTCCTCCTAGCGGAATTCAAGGTGAACTGCATGCAGCTTGGTGTGGAGAGCAATGGCCGCTACATCTCTGTGCTCAAGGTGTTTGGCACCAATGCTCACTTTGTGAAGAGACCATATGATGCTGAAGTCTCCTTGACTGTTCATGGGTTGCTCCTGGTAGACACCATGCAGACTTATGGTGCTGATTTTGACCTTTTGATGGCTTCTCACAAGAACTTGAGTTTTGATATTCCCACAGGAAGCCTCCGGGATAGCAGGGTGCAGTCTCCTGTCCCTGGACCTAATGTGGCCTTCCTAGCTGATGTGGCTACCCCCAATAACCAATCAGCCACTAGTGTTTCCCTAGAGAAAATTCTCACCAAAGAACAGGAGTCCCTCATTAAACTGGAGTATCAGTTTGTGAGTTCAGAATGCCCATCCATGAACTTGGACAGCACACTGCAGGTGATTTCTCTTCAGGTAAATAACTTGGACATTATCTTAAACCCAGAGACAATTGTGGAGCTCATTGGTTTTCTTCAGAAATCCTTCCCCAAGGAAAAGGATGACATGAGCCCTCAGCCTCTGATGACTGACCTCGAAAGAAACTTTAGAGAACAGGGCACGATTCAGTCAACATATGAGCAGAACACCGAGGTCGCTGTGGAGATCCATAGACTCAACGTCCTCCTGCTTCGGACAGTGGGGATGGCCGATGGCGAGAGACAGGGCAGGAAAATTGCAACAGCCAGTATTGGTGGTACCAAAGTGAATGTGTCGATGGGCAGCTCCTTTGACATGAGTGGTTCCCTCGGCTGTTTGCAGCTCATGGATCTGACCCAAGAGAACGTGAGGAACCAGTATGTCGTCAGCATTGGGAATTCTGTAGGCTACGAGAACATTGTCAGCGACATCGGCTATTTTGAAAGCGTGTATGTCAGGATGGAAGATGCAAGTCTGAGCGAAGCTTTGAGCTTCACGTTTGTTGAGAAATCCAAACAGGAGTGCTTTCTCAACCTGAAGATGGCGTCCTTGCATTATAACCACTCTGCTAAGTTCTTGAAGGAGTTGACATTATCCATGGACGAGCTGGAAGAGAATTTCCGCAGTATGTTGAAAAGTGCAGCCACAAAAGTCACCACAGTATTAGCCACCAAGACTGCCGAGTACAGCGAGATGGTGTCACTCTTTGAAACCCCGAAGAAGACCCGGGAGCCCTTTGTCTTGGAGGAGAATGAAATCTATGGGTTTGGTCTTCCTTCCCCTCGATCGGACACCGTGAAGCTCATCTTGAACATAAACATTGAGTCTCCCGTTGTTTCTATCCCTCGGAGGCCTGGCAGTCCTGAGCTACTGGTGGGACACTTGGGACAGATATTCATCCAGAATTTTGTGGCAGGAGATGATGAATCCAGAAGTGACCGTCTGCAGGTAGAAATCAAAGACATTAAACTTTATTCTTTGAATTGCACCCAGCTGGCAGGCAGAGATAGCGCTGGACCTGAAGTCAGTCGAATGTTTGGCCCGCCTTCTGGCTCCACTAGTACCACCAGTCAGGAGGAGGCCCACTTCACGAGACACGATTTCTTTGAATCTTTGCATAGAGGCCAAGGTGAGCCGCAGAACCGAGTTGTGAGTATGTATAAAGGTTCCCAACCCAGCTCCTGTATATGTGTCCCTGAAGACAACACAGCCCCTTTTAGGGTTATCTCTGGGTAATGTGTGAAAAATCATAGTGGTGTTTTAACAGCTTCATGGAGGGCTGACATGGTTTTACTTTCTTTGGACAAAATAAGAATATACTTTGAAGTTGGCTGAGTACTCCTTCAGAGGATGGATATAGTGTGACTTCATTTTGTATAATGTTTCTATTTTTTTATCCTAAGTTGTACATTCTTCTTAGTTAAATATTGTGACCTAACTTGGTGCAAGAGATTAATGTAAACAGAAAAGGAAACTTGGTCTCTGGGTGTTATGCTCTTTTACTGCTCTGCCATCTTCCAGTTGGGTCAGTGCAGGGTTCAAGGAATGATGTTTTCATGTTTGAGGGATGATGTTTTTGTGTTTGTATGCTGGGTGTGGACAGTTAGACCCAAGCAGTCCAGCTACAGAATCAGAGAAATTCCAGAGACTGGTAAAGAACCTGCTGTCTTTGAAAACATCTGTGATTCTCAGAAAGTCCCTCACTGATTCATTTGAAATTTTAGAGCTAGCCTCTGACCTTGAGTGTCTTAGGTGTGCACTGGGCCACTTCTTCATTTCCAGGCTTAGCAAACAGTTCTTTTCTCTGTTTGGAATAAAGAGTTGAGTTAGAATGATGTCTTAAGGCCTAATGAGAAGGCTGTGTCTATCTCTGAAAGCTAAGGGAGGGGGCAGTTTGGTTTGGAAAACTAGTTTTTATGGCTAAGAGAAATGTAAGATAGTCTGTGGACTTACATAGTGTTTACCATATCATATGCAATATACATTTTAAATTGTATCTATCTCTTTATTTATTTGTATGTCTCTCTCTCTCTCTCTCTCTCTCTCTCTCTCTCTCTCTCTCTCTCTCTCTCTCTCTCTCTCTCTCTCTGTGTGTGTGTGTGTGTGTGTGTGTGTAGATCAGGGGACAGCCCATGGAGTTGGTTCTCTCCTTTAGCTATGTGGGTTCCAGAGGTTGAAATCAGGTTGTCAGACTTGGCAGTAAGTTTCCTTATTTAGCTTTGAGCCACTTTTCCAGCCTTACTATTTCATATTTTGAAGCTGCGAGGCAGAAAATGTCATGAAAATACCCTTTTCCCCATGTCAACTTGTCTTGTGGCTGTGCTTGCTGTGAATTTGGTCTCAGCCATAGCCTCAGTTGCTAGGCCAACCTGCCCTTAGATAACCCCTGAGCTTTATTTTATATACAAGACATTTGATCATCAATAACAAACCAGATATTTGTGTTCATGGTCTGTCATTCTTGTTCTCTTCTCCCAGCCTTTCATATCCTGAATAACACTACCATCCAGTTTAAACTGGAGAAGATCCCTATTGAGAGAGAGTCTGAGCTGACCTTCTCCCTCAGTCCTGATGACCTGGGGACATCCAGCATCATGAAGATCGAAGGAAAATTCGTCAACCCCGTTCAGGTAAATGATAACAGAGTTGATTTTCAGGTGAAGGCAGTTAAGAGCCAATCAGGTTGTGTTCCTTGTTTGAGATTCAGGAGACTTGATGGAGTTTAGGTTTGGAACTTTGTGTTTTAAACCTTTGTTTACAAACCTTTATGTCAAGCATCTCTGATCTCTACTTTAAAGTCCGAAATACTCTTAACTTGTATCAGCTATCAGAAAGCTTCAGATTTCGTATTATGGACATTTAGTTTGTGTTTATTTATTTACGTTTTATTTTATGTATGTTAGTGTTTTTTATGCGTGTATGGAATGCATTGTGTATGTGCCTGGTGTCACAGTGTAGGCCAGATGAGGGTGCCTGCTTCTGTGGATGATTGTGAGCTACTGTGTGGTTGCAGGGAATTGAACCCAGGTCCTCTGTAAGAGCAGTAGGCGCTTTTAATTGCTAAACCATCTCTTCAGCTCCATCTGTACTTAATTTATATTTATATTGTATATAGTACTCATAATGATACATATTTATGTATATTAAGCATTGGAAGGAAAATATGTAAGTTTAAGGAAATAATCATCAGTGCATATTCATGCTGTTGATAACTTGTTCTAGTAGACATGGAACATTTCTGTAGCCCAGGCTGACTTTGAATTCATAATCCTCCTGGCTCAGCCTCTTGAATGCTGGGATCCTTCAAGCAGCATGGCAACATGGGATCCTTTTGTCCTGTCATTTTGTTATTTTGTTCCTGGGCTGTGGCTTTCTTCATGTATCACAGAGGAAGAAAGAAGATCTCTAATCCCATGCCCAAAAGCCAGTTACTCTTTCCTGGGAGAATATAATTTTCACCCCACTTTGTATACACAATATATGTGTGTATGTGTGAACTGTGTATGAATATATTCTTTTTTCTTCATAGGTGACATTTTTTAAACCCTTTCGAATTTCACAGGACTAAAGGAAAGAGTAAAATTAGAATACACGAGTACTCAGGATCTTAGGATGTGGACCCTCTGCCAGGACTCTCTGTGAGTCAGGACTCTCTGTGAGTCAGGACTCTCTGCCAGGCTGTAGTTGGTCAGGAGTTGGTCTTTTTGTTGCTCTCAAGTAACCCAGGAACATATATCTCTATTTCTGTTGGTATCAGTAGCTCCTGAGTGAGGGTTTTTGGGTGAGAAACCTTACCCCAGTATCTGCCCCCCATTAAAATTTTATTCTGGATGTATGGGTGTTTTATTTACATTTATGTCTGTGTACCACATTTATGCCTAGTGCCTACAGAGGTCATCAAATCCCTTGGGACTGGAGTTACAGATAGTTGAGAGTGTGGGCACTGGGATTTGAACTTGGGTCCCCCTCTGTAAGAACATCTAGTGTGCTAAACCACCGAACCATTTCTCTAGTCCCCCTTACCCATTTTTATTGAGACAGGAGCTCATGTAGCCCAGGTTGGCTGCTAACTTGTTATATTGATGAGGATGACTCTGAGTGTCTGATCCTCTTGTTTCTACCTTCTAGGCTCTCTCTCTCTCTCTCTCTCTCTCTTTTTTTTTTTAAAAAAAAAACTTTATTTATTTGCCTTGGTGTTTGCCTGGAACTGGAACTACAGACAGTTGTTAGCTGCCATGTGGGTGCTGGGAATCGAACCCGGGTCCTCTTGGAAGAGCGGACGGTGCTCTTAACCGCTGAGCCATCTCTCCAGCCCCCTCTCTCTCTCTCTTTAATGAAATATTTTGGGTTGGGGACAAGTGAAATGATTTAGCAGGTAAAGTGTTTGCTGTTCCATCCCAGGTTCCATCTCCGGAACCTGTATGAGGTGGAAGGAGAAAATCAACTTCCTAAGATTATGCTGTGACTTGTACACATGCTGTGCATGTACACACATGCACGACACACACAGGATAATAAACATTTTAAAAAAAGAAACATTATAAAGCAAATTTCAGGCTTTATTTCACTTCATCTTGTATATTTGTAGCACATTTTTCTGAACTGTGTGTCTCTTGTATGGCAATGGCTTTTGATTCTCAAGAATGCTTTCACTTTGGTTTGTTTGTACCAGGACCCAAGCACCTTTCTGCAGACTACAGTTAGATGCTGTGTCTTTGGGTCTTTAGGTCTCTCTGGATCTGCCCCCTCTGCCATGCCATAAGTCTGTAGGAACACTGTCGGTTGCCTACAGACTGGCCTACATGGTGCATTGCCCATTGTTTGTGTCTTTCTGAACAGGTTTCTGCTGTGAGCTGTGCAGGCGTATCTGGATCCTGGGTCTTTTATTGGCTCTACTTCTCTTTTGCCTAGAACTTCACAGGTGCTGTCATGCACCTCCGGTTACATTAGATCTGTCACACAATGTCTGCATTTGATGAGGGCGTGTAGGTGGCAAGAGCCTGATCTCTCGCTTGTAAAATTCCCTGTCAGTCATTTCTGTTGCTTCATTCCACTAATAACTCTGTGGGGATGAAGATTAAATTAGGGTTATAGAACGGTCACTTTCCAAGTCTGTCAAAATTTCTGTATCTATGAGTTGGAATCCCTCTGTTAATTGCCCTTAATTAGTAAAAAAGATGTACTTGAAAATATTTTTAAATAAGAAATTCTAACTAAAAGAGAGTAAGAAGGTGGGGGTGCAGCTCAGTGACAGTGTTTGCCTATGCACAGGGCTCTGGGTCCCACCCCAGCCCCAACAACGGAAATTGTAAGAGAGAAAAAACATAGCTGCCAATCAGCATGGTTGTTTGAGAAGTACTAACTGTTGTTTGTCCCACTGACTGCTGGTCTGTGGTAGTTGCAGGCTTGTTTTTCAGCCCTGTGCTGTGTCCACCCTAGACTTTGGAAGTTTTCTCCTTGCTTTTTGCAATTATTTTGTGTGATTAGAGTGGCCTTATATTGTTTGGAACATATAAGGAGCACTCTCTGCATGGTGATGTGTGTAGCTTATTCTGCAAGGCTAGGTAGAGCCTTGTTAGTAGAAGTAGATGCAAACAAGAAAGGACAGGAAAGAAATAATGGTCCACATTTACACAATGGAGTAAAAAAAAAAAGACATTTTGAAATTTGCAGGCAATTGGATGGAAAGAGAAAAAAAGCATCCTAAGTGAGGTAACCCAGACCCAGAAAGACAAACACAGTATGTACTTACTCATCAGTGGATATTAGCTATAAAGGATAGGCAGGTTACAATCCACAACCCCAGAGAAGCTAGTTAACAAGGAGGACCCTAAGAGAGACATCCATCCTGGTAGGGGAAATAGATAAGATCTCTTGAATAAATTGGGAACATGGGGGTTGGATAAGGGGAGGTGGTAAGAGAACACTAGGGAATGGGATGGTTGAGTTGGGAGACAGACAGACAGACAGGGAGAGCAATAGATATCTTGATAGAGGGAACTATTTAGGGACTAGGGAGAAACCTGGTACTAGGAAAATTCCCAGGAATTTGCAAGGATGACCCTAGCTAAGAATCCAAGCAGTAGTGGAAAGGATACCTGAACTGGCCTTCCCTGTAATTAATTGATGGCCACCCTAATTGTCATCATAGAACCTTCATCCAGAAACGGATGGAAGCAATGCAGAGATCCTCAGCTAAACATTGGGCTGAGCTCCCAGTTCAGTGGAAGAGAGGGAGGAGAGATTATATGAGCAAAGGGGTCAAGATCATGATGGGGAAACCCACAGAGACAGCTGACCCGAGCTGCTGGGAGCTCACTGACTCTGGACTGACAGTTGGGAAACCTGCATAGACTGAACTAGGCCCTCTGAATATGGATGCCAGTGTATGGTTTGAGCAGTTGGTGGGACCAGGATTTATCCCTAGTGCATGAACTGGCTTTTTGGAGCCCATTCCCTATAGAGGGATACCTTACTCAGCCTTGACACAGAGTGAGGGGCTTGGTCCTGCCTTAACTTGATATGCCATACTTTGTTGACTTCCCATGGGGAGTCCTTACCCTTTCTGAGGAGTGGACAGAAGGGTGGGGTGGGGGGAGCTGGGAGGTGAGTGGGAGAATGAGAGGGAGGGGGAACTCTGGTTGGTATGTAAAATGAAAAAATAAAAACCTTTAAAAACTAAAACCAAACTAAACCAAACCAAAAAACCATAGTCCTTGTTGCCAACTAATGTAAAGCCTCTTGATAAACATAGAAATACCAACTGGGAGTCTGTGTGGTAGGACAGTGTTAGAGGGTTCTGAAGAGACAGCTCAGTGGCGGGGGCCACTTACTGCTCTTCAGAAGACCTGAGTTAGGTTCCCAGCGTTCACGTTGGGCTGCTGCCCCAGCTGCCTGTAACTTCAGCTTGTGGTAGTGTGTGTGTGTGGGAGGATTCTGACTCTTCTGACCTCCATGGGCACCCACACTCCTGTACCCCTTCCCCCCATACACAGAATTACAAATACATTTTAAAATGGTTCTGGAGTAACTGGCTCACTCCCTTTGAATGCAGGTGGTGTTAGCCAAGCACGTGTATGAGCAAGTTTTACAGACGCTGGACAACCTTGTATACAGTGAAGATCTGAATAAGTTTGCAGCCAGTGTCCCATCGCCTCCTTGCCCTAACTCCCCGCTGCCTCCACTCAGCTCCTGTGGAGAACCTTCTGTGGAGAGGAAGGAGAACGGATTGTTCAGCCACTCCAGCTTCTCCAGCACCTCTCAGAAGTCCTTGTCTGTGAAGGAAGCCAAAGCCTTTACTCAGATTCAGGCCAACTTCTGTATATCGGAGCTGCAGGTTCAGCTGAGTGGGGACCTGACCTTAGGGGCCCAAGGGCTTGTGAGTTTAAAGTTTCAGGATTTTGAGGTGGAGTTCAGTAAAGACCATCCACAGACCTTATCCATTCAGATTGCCCTGCGCTCGCTCCTCATGGAAGACTTACTAGAGAAGAATCCAGACTCCAAGTATAAGAGCCTGATGGTGTCTCGAGGGGCTCCCAAGCCATCTAGCTTATCACAGAAGGAGTATCTCTCCCAGTCCTGCCCTTCGGTATCCAGTGTAGAGTATCCTGACATGCCCCGGTCTCTCCCTTCCCACATGGAGGAAGCACCTAATGTCTTTCAGTTGTATCAAAGACCAATCTCCACATCTCGGAAAAAGCAAAAGGAAGTTCAGGACAATAGCTACCCCCTGACCCCACCTCCTTCTCCCTCAATGGATGAGCCCAAGTTGCTTGCTGGAAAGAATAAATTTGATGATTCCTTGGTCCACATCAATATATTCTTGGTGGATAAGAAACACCCAGAATTCTCTTCCAGTTACAATCACATTAACCGGAGCATTGACGTTGACTTTAACTGCTTGGATGTGCTGATCACCCTGCAAACCTGGGTGGTGATTCTGGACTTTTTTGGAATTGGCTCCACTGCAGACAACCACGCCATGAAGGTGCCACCTGAGGGCCCTCTACAGAATGTGAAGTCAGAGGCCAGTACGTCCATGGAGTCTGAAGTCCAGGAGCCAGTGAACTCCAAGCTAGATCTCAAGGTATCGTTACCCTCTGAATTGTATCTACCTGGAAAAGCGCTCGTATTGGCAGAGGGCTGTGTAGTCTCTGGCTGTTGAGAAATATAGCATTAGTGACACTGATGTCTTGGAGAGAGTTTTATTGAAAAGCTGCTCTGCAGACAGAGAGAACATGTAGTGTGAGCAGCTTGTCTTCCTCCCGGGCCATGTGATTCCAGGGAATCCTTTGTTTCTCTAGCTTGTTTCCTCACCATCCATCTTCTGTGATGATGTGAGGGGTGTGTGCAAAGCACCTGGTCCACAAGAGCAGCTTCTCCTGTGCCTGTGCAGCTTCTGTGCATGCATGGTTTTCTTGTTAGTTCCTTACCCTCTCACAGCAGTATTGGCTGCCACTGGGCCCATTGGAGGGTGCTACAGAATGCAGGGTGCGAAGTTAGATTGCCTGTTGGGATCCTGGCTCTTTTACTGTAACCTGCGGCTGTGGTCTTGGGTGAGTGAGGGAACCTCTTCTCCTTCAGTTTTTTTTCACCAGTAAACTGAGTGCTGTCCTCACAGTCTATGTAGAGGGTGGTCCCAAGCATTAGGTGAGATTCATGTGAGACCTTCCATGTGGTTCATGGCACATAGCAAGCATCCAGTGAATGGTTGCCGTTACAGTTTATTATGACATGGATTGGCATGCTTATAACTTAATCTTGAAATTCATATTGTAAATATTAAAAAATAACCCATAAGGTAGCATTCAAGGCAGTCTGCCGTGTATGATGGAACAGTAGGTAGGTGCACTGTGTTGACTGTATGAGGCACTACAGGCCAGTTGTAAGTTATAAGACCCGTCCAGAGTTCTGGCATCTATCTGTGCAGCAGCAGCTGGTCACTTCTGTGTGCCTGGGGACGAAGGTCTTTATTTGCATGCCTGAGAGCAGCCAAGAGGGGAATGCTGTTACCCCTTGTGGGTGTTATCTTGCTTCTCTAACTCACAGGAAGCTTCATTCTAGCAGCAGGAAGCCTGGGAGGAGAGGTGGAGGCACAGGGCTGGGATGGGGGCAGTTCTGCCTCTTACTCAGTTGGTGGGTGAACACACTACTTGCCTGAGCTCTGAGGCTCTGGGGCATTGAGCCTAGCTAGGTGACTGGAAGTGGCAGTGTTCAGTCATTTTTCCATTGCATTTGATATGTTATAAAGGTGACTTTATTCTTCTGGTGCCTGTGAGGATCTGCCTCAGGAGTCTTTCCCTGTTAGAGTAACGATGTGGTGTGCTCCTGGGACCTTTGCACAGACTGCTACTATAAAAGCCCAGGACTATAGAAATGCTCCCCACAATGTATTTTTTGAGACAAGAATTTTTGGACATTTTATTATGATGGATTTCTAATACATCTCAGAGGATATGAGTCATGAACCTCAATATTCACAACACTAAAATCCACCACACTTCTTTTATTTCCTTTTCTTCTTCACTGAAGTCTTTAAAAGCAAATTCCAGGGCGGGTCAGATTGTTCAGTGGGTAGAGGTACCTGGTGTCAAACCTAATAACTTACATGGCAGAAGAAAATTGACTCCTGAGAGTTGTCCTCTGATCTCCATATGTGTACACATCAATGCCTGCACACGCACGCACAGTGAATGCATAACTAAAGACTGACCATTATCTGTCCATGCCTGCCCCTGTTCTTACCCATTCTGTTCTGCTGTTTCTTCTTCTCCTCATTAACTTTTTTTTTTTTGTACCTTGTGTCCTAGGTCCATTCCCTTTCTCTTGTGCTGAGTAAGGCCACCAGTGAGCTGGCTAAAGCAAATGTGTCCAAATTAGTAGCACATGTGGAGATGATTGGTAAGTGAGACAAAACCAAATATGCATAATCTGGCAAGTATTCCAACACCCAGCACAAAACTAGTTGTCCTCATATACCAAGTAAGGTGTTCATCTGTGACTTGATCATGGGTGGGTATTGGTATGGCCATCACTTACAGTGGTGGACCCAAATCCTGACTTTGGGGTCAGCATTGTCCCCATAAGGATAAGGATATTTAATATGTAATATGTAATAAGGATAGCTTATTACAAAGGCAGGCACAACTCCCTCCCTGCTCTTCTCCCATCTTACCCCAAGGGCCCCTAGCATCCATCTGTGTAGTATGACCAGGTAATGTTTTTGTTTTAATTGGGCTACTTCTGAGAATGAAATGGAGAGATTTTAATAGCTAGATCTGGAAGGCGGGCAGATCAAAGGGCTGCCTGGAAAATGGGACAAGCTCATTCTGTTTGTGCTCTTAAGTAGGGGCCCTGTCAAGAGGGCATGGTGTTCTGCTGCAGGGTATGGTAGCAAAGCCTCTTTCTGGTGAGCTGTTATAGATTTGAAATCTTACAAGTGCACCATTCTAAGGGATAGGGTTTATAAAGCATGTGCTCAAACCCTGCCCTTCCTTAAGGAATGTGTAAGGCTAATGTATCTATAGCTAAGATGCCTACTCTGTCATGACATCAACACTATCATCTGGAGAAGAAATGAACCGATAAAGAGTTCTTGTGCCTGCTATTATTTTAGAAAAGCAGCCTACAAGAGTGGTCTTTCATTGGGAAAAGCATGACATTTTTGTGAGAGGACATTAGGAATCCAAAATAAATATATGCCTTTGAGTCCCTGGGGAGCTCTCCTGGCCTGACAGATCACCTTGGTGATCATGATGACAGCTGGGTAAAGCTGTGATTAGTTTTGTCCTGTAGAAATATTAGTTCAGTAACTGACCTAGAATTTCCATGTAGGCCAGGCATCAACCCTCAGGGACCCTTCTGTCTCGGCCTCCTGAGTACTGGGTTTGCAGGCATACATCAGTCACTGTATTCTGCAGGAAGGAACATTTTATTCTCACATCTCAGTGCCTGTGTCCCAGCACCCATCTCCACCTTCTCACCTCTAGGCTGTGCTCCTGCCAGCAGACTGATTTCCATTTATGTCAGCACTGTCTTCCCACATATCCCCTGATCTTCCATGACGTCACTGCAAGCCCACCAGTGTTGCTTGGGCAGCTGACACAGACACTTCCTTCCTCGTTCTTTTATTCTTAATACAATGGTTAGACCTTGGGATGGTTCTTTTCACTTCTAACGAGGGTCTGATTCTACCTGCAGCTGCCAGTGTTTTGTCCTTTAAGTTGGACATGCATTTAGTCGATTTCTGTCCCATTGTGGATTTGCCCTTTAGCATGCAGTGTTGCTGGCTTGTGTAGACTCTGTTTCCATTTGTTTAGCTCCTTTAGATGTTGGTGTCAGAACCCTTAGAAATAGCACATCAAACGTTTTCTGGTTTTTGGCCTCTGGAAATTTATCTCTGACATTTAGTTTGATTAAAAAGTGTAAGTCGGGGGCTGGAGAGATGGCTCAGTGGTTAAGAGCGCCGTCTGCTCTTCCAGAGGACCAGGGTTCGATCCCAGCACCCACATGGCAGCTAACAACTGTCTGTAGTTCCAGTTCCGGGCAAACACCAAGGCAAATAAATAAATAAATAAAGTTTAAAAAAAAAAAGATAGGAACAATTGTTTCCATTTTAAAAAAAAAAAAAGTGTAAGTTGGAGGCATGTGCATGTCTGTTTTAATTTATGTTTATTAAACAATTTTAGGAAACATCTGTAGTAATGTGTTTTAATTTTAACACTGTAGAGGGAGACCTGGCCTTGCAGGGAAGTATTGGAAGCCTGTCACTGAGTGACCTCACACCACACGGGGACTTCTACAGAGAACGTTTCACCACAAGTGGAGAAGAGGCGCTCATCTTCCAAACTTTCAAGTAAACATGCACGTCTTCTCTTGGGGCTATGTGTCAGGTCACTTCTGTAAACCATCCACCCTTCCATCAGCTGTGTGCCGTGGTCACTGCTGCTTGGAGTTCTTTTCAAATGTGTGTGTCTCCCACAGTGCATGTGTGCAAGTCAGACTTGGTTCTCTCCTTCCACCCTGTGGGTTCTAGGGATCCAACCAAGGTTGCCAGGCTTGGTGGTGAGTGCCTCCATCCACTGAGGTGTCATGCCAGCTCATTGTGTAAAGTTCTTATCGACTAAACAGTAAAAAAAAAATTCTTTCTTAAAGTAAAATTGAAAAGATCTAGCTTGTGAGGAGTCCTGATTTATACTGAGTTTTATTAAGGAAGATTTGTGTTGGAGATAATGTCATAAGCATGTGGGATAGGATTGAAATATTCCCAGTTGTCAGAAGACATGGGCTCTGTCAGCTCATACCAACTTGCTGTGTGACCTAAAGCAAGTCACTTAATCTCTGTGTGCCAGTTTTCTTCTGTCTGTCACAGGGACCTGAGTTGAACTCTCTGTATGCTCCCGTGTAGCACCAAGCACTTGTGCCCGATTTCAGTCTGAGAGCCCTGCTCATACGGAATAATGTGAATGTGCTCTTTTTTTTGCTAATAAGTATGGCTTGTATTGAATTCCTGTTGTATTTTAGAAGGTATCTTTATGCCCACCTATCTGCTTACTTTAAAGAATTTTTTTTTTTTTTTTTTTTTTTTTTTCTGGATGAGGTTTTAGCTTTCTTGAGAGATATTAGAAAACATGGTTGTATAGCCCTGTTCATCAGTGTTATGAAGGTCGAGGCTCCTGATCAGCCCCCATGCCCCATTTTTAGTGTACTGAGAAAAGTGGTTTCCCAAAAGCATTTGTAGGTTGAGGATGTAGCTTACTGGTAGGGTGCTTGCTCTCTTGTGCAAAGCTCTGGCTTCAGTCTCTAGTGAACTTCCTTAGCTTTCTCCCCCGAGTCTGAGAACTCACTATGAGGTTGCCACACTCTACTGAGAATTTGGACTCCAGAGTTTAGTTTGATTTACTTATTTTATACATGACAATGGCATGGTACTACAATAAATGAAATGATTAATGTGAACCTTTAATTCTTTGCTTGGCACAAAAGTGCATTCCTTGGTAAAAATGAATTCCTTCTCCCACTGACTGTATCCTGTGAAATTGTTTCTTAGATTTTGAGTGACTGTAAAAGTCCTCTGTTCATCTTTGAATCTACATTACAGTCTATATTTTGCTGACATAAAAAGGCAACTCCTCTGTTTTTTAGAAGCTCCCCAGAAGCATTAACTCTGCTGCTTCCATTTCTCCATGGCTTTTAAAATCACTTCCCAAACTTACATTGTTAGTCTTTGCCAGGAGCAGCTGTAGCCCTTATAGCAGGGATGGGAGGTGCTGTAAAAGGCAGCATTTGGGTGGCGTAGATGTTTTCTGCAGGTAGAGTGGTTTTATGCTCAACTGTGGCTACTGTTTGTAGCCCTGGGTGTCACACCACACTTTTGTTTAATGTCCTTATTGTTAAATTATTAACAGGCTTCTTCTGGGGTTTTCTATTTTAATAGCTAAAGCTTTTTGGAGAGGAAGCCCTTAAATCAACCTTAGTTTTCTTCCTAGACTCAAATCTTGCTGATGTCTGAGTCCTATTTTTGTCCTAATTTCCAGATATGGGCAGCCAGACCCTCTGCTGCAGAGAGAACATGACATTCGTGTGAGCCTCCAGATGGCGTCCGTGCAGTATGTGCACACACAGCGCTTTCAGGCCGAGGTGGTGGCCTTCATTCAGCACTTCACCCAGCTGCAGGATGTCTTAGGGCGCCAGCGGGCGGCCATTGAGGGCCAGACGGTGGGTAGCATCTTGTCTCTGAGTTGGCTTTTCAATTTGACTGATCCATAGAACTTAAACTTTTTTTAAAAGTGGATTTTTTTCATACAGCGTAGTTTGATTGTAGTTTCCCTCTCCCAGCCCCTCTCAGTTCCTCTCTTGTCTCCTCCCATCTAGATCCATACCCTTCAGTCGACAGTTAGAAAACAAACAGACATCTAAAGAATAACAATGAAATAAAGTGAAATGACCTGGGGTGTGTGCACGAATGTGTGTGCATGCTTGCTGATGTGGGTGCATATAGGCATCTGAGGTTGACATCAGGTGACTTACACAATCGATTCATGTTAAGTTGTTGGGCCTCTCTCTGAACCTGAAGCTTGCTGTTTGAGTTAGCATGGCTGGCCAACAGATCACTAGGGTTTCTTTGGCTCTGCTCCCTAGCACTGGGGTTGCAGTTGTGCGCCCCCATGCCTGGCTGTACATAGTATTCTGTGTGCATTTCTGTTGCTTTGATACAGTATCCCAACACAGAGCCACTTAGGGGAGGAAGGGTTTAGTCAGCCCGTATTCCAGGTTACAGTCCTACAATAGAGGAGTCGCAGTGTCCAGGGCTTTCGGAAACTGCTCATCACATCTGTAGTCAAGAGAAGAGAGGAGGATGCCCATATGCTTACTTGCTTGTTCAGCTTGATTTCCTCATTCTGAAACAGCTCAGGACTCTCTCCTTAGGGGATATTGGGCTTGGTCCTCCTTCATCAGTTTAGATGTCCCTGCCACCCCAAACATCTGTACAGGGCAACCCAATGTAGATATTCCCTCATCCAGAATCTGTTCCCATGTAATTCTAGGTTGTATCAAGTTTATGGTTAAATCTGATCAGCACATGTAGGTTTAGGAGATCCAAATTCATGTCCTCATGACTTACTTACATAACCAACACTGGTACCCATTAAACTATCTCCACAGTCCCAATTATTAGAACTTTAAGAATGGTTTTACGATCTTTAATTATGCAAATGGCTGTTTATCTGTGTGTGGCTATGTGCACAGAAGCCAGAGACAGCCATTCCCTTGGAGCTGTAGTTAGAGGTGGTTGTGAGCCGCCCAGTGTGTGTGCTGGGAAAGGAACTCAGGTTTCCTGGAAGGGCAGTACATGCTTTTCCTTTACTGAGCCATCTTTACTCTGTGGTCAGTAGAACCTTTAAGGTAAATCTAGAACATTTTCTGTTTACCAGTGTGTGATCTGTGTGGTGGGTATTCCTCGTCTCTAGGTCATTCTTTAAGTTCCTCTGAGATTTCTGATTGACACTTCAGACTTCTGGACCTTCTCAGGACCTTATTGGTGTCACTTGTGGAAACTGTTGGATGACTTCCAAATGGATGAAGCCTCCTGGACATTTCAGTTCAGTTCACTCTCAGTGTCTCTATCATTTCCCCTGCATTGGTGCTGGTGATGGACCCCAGGGCCTTGAACTGCTGGGCACCTGTCCTATCATTGAACACATCCCCAGACCATGGTCTGTGAGACAGTGTTTTGGTACATCCAGGCTGGTTTTGAACTCCTTGTGTAGACTCTGCTAGCCTTAAACTTGTAAACCACCTGCTGTACTCAGTTGTTGGAATTATAGGCATGCATTATTACCTTGCCCAGATATTCTTCCTATGTATTTTTTAAATTTTTTTAAAGTTACTTTAAAAAAATGTATTTTATTTTCCTTTGAGAATTTTGAGAATGTATTTTTATCATAACTACCCTCAAGCACCTCTCGTACTCCTAAAAGCCCCCACCCTGTCTTTTTTGTTTTTAGTAATCCATTGAGTCCAGTTACCTGCTCATGTACACATGGATGTGGGGTTCCACTGGAGCATGGGAGAACCCATCAGTGGCTACACTCCCAAACAAAAATGACTCTCCCAGTATATTTTAGTGCCATGATAGCAAGAAGAAAACAAAACTAATACATTATGGTTATACCCAGTGAGATATTGTGGGCAGGCGTGTAAAGTGTTGGCCCAGCATTTAAAGACACTTTCACAAAAGCCTGGTGTCCTGAGTTTGAGTCAGAGAATCTATGTAAGGTAAAAGGAGAAAACCAACTCTATAGTTATCCTTTGACCTTTACATGTATGCTGTGGAATACACCCCCCCCCAACACACACACAAATATTAAATTAAGAATTTAAAGAGCATTCTTTTGTGTAGGTAGCTCAGTCACAGAGCACTAGATTCAGTCCTCCCAAACTCCTTTGTACTATAAAGTTGTATTTTTCTCTTAAAAGTAGCACAGAGAGGCTGGAGAGCTGTCTCAGTGGGTAAGAACACTGGCTACTTTTGCAGAGGACTTAGATTCAGTTTCCAGCACCCACATGGTGGCTCACAACCATCTGTAACTCCAGTTCCAGGGAATTTGACATCCTTTCATGCCTTTCTAGACACCAGACACTCATATAGCGTACACATGTACATTCAGGCATACACCTATATGCATGAAATGTTTGCTAGGTATGGAGGCACACACTTTTAATCTCAGCACCTGGGAGGCAGAGGGAGACAGATCTCTGAGATTTCAGTCAGTGTGATGAACAGACAGGATAGCCAGGGCTACAGAGAAACTGTCGTGAAAAAACAACCAACCAACCAACCAACCAACCAACCAACCAACCAAAGAAACAAACACCAAGCCAACCACCCAGATTTAAAAGCAGCGCAGGCCTGGGGAGATGACGTAGTTGCTAAGAGTTCTTGTTACATTTTGTGTCCCATAATCTATTTTTTTCATCATCATTGTAAAAATTTTTCCCATTTTCTTATGATTTATTTTCTAATATACAGGTTATTTAGAAGTATGAAATTAATTTCTAAATATTTGGGGACTTTCCATTATCATTTTGTTTCTGATTCTAGTTTACTCTGGTGGCCATAAATTAACTATTGTGTTCTTTAATTGTGTAAGTTTATAGAAGTTTTTGGGCCTTGTGGAGATCTGCTAAAATTGGAGAATTAACTTGTGTCTCTGGGTACTTTCTTTTTTTTTACCAGGTGAGGGACCAAGCGCAGCGGTGCTCAAGGGTTCTTCTGGATATCGAGGCTGGTGCCCCTGTGCTTCTCATCCCAGAAAGTTCCAGATCAAATAATTTGATAGTAGCAAATTTGGGCAAGTTGAAAGTGAAGAACAAGTTTCTCTTTGCTGGTTTTCCTGGGACCTTCTTACAGGATAAGGTGAGCCCCAGTGTCTGTGGTTGTTTAGTTTAACTAGAATTTGAATGTGAACTGAAAAGTCCCCAGTCCACAGTTTAGGGGCTACTGTTAACTTCTGTGGCAGGGATATTTCTTTAGCATTTTATTGACATTTCAATTAACCTTTTCAACTGAAATAGTATTAAGTTGTAGCTCTCATTAAGCACTGTTAACTTGTTTGAGCCACCAACCCTGGGGGACCAGCCTTCATGGGTTACAGTGCTCTCTACAAGCATAGAGCATTCTTCGGGGGTGGGGGCGAGGTCACTCAGTGGACAAAAGCACTTGCCTCCCAGCCTGACCACCTGAGTTCAGTCCCTGGAACCCATAGTGGAAGGAGAGAACCAGTTCCTCAAAGTTGTTTTCTGATGCCCACAAATACCTGTACTCACACCCACATATCATGCACCTACATAGTAATAGTAAATTAATTTTTTTTAAAAAGACATTTCTTTCTAGATGAGTTGTTTTCTTGATTTAGTTCCATTTTTACCTGAAGATACTTAAAAATATCTCAGTGGTAAGATGTTAGATATTATCCTGCTTTGCAGATTTAGTGACCAGGACACTTGTTTCTTACCGTGTCTGGAACACTACTGGAGGTTCGGCAGCCTTCTCACTCTATTTTTGAGAAATCCAGGGCTCTTTGAGCACGAACAGCCAGTAAGTTCCAAAGCTGAGTGGGCCTTGGGAACACTCTGGTGATCCCCTCACAGGTTTCTGCCTTCCAGGAGTCTGAGTGACATTTCTGAACAGCAGAGATGCCATTCTCAGGGTCTGCACTCACCACTCCTTGCTAGTCTCCAGGCCTTTATTTCCTCTGCTTATTCAGTACAAACTTATCTTCAGTGTGTGGGAAAATCACTCACTGGAACCTCCACCAGCTGTGCCTGCTTATCATCCTAATAACATGGGAAAAGAGGCCTGGGGCAGAGGAGTATAAGATTTGATTGTTAGCTCCTAAGAACAATAGCAATAGCAGTAAGTAGTTGATGCTTGTTGAACACCCATTATATGTTATTTGGTGCTAAATTCTCTACATATAGCACTTCTGACACCAGCTGTGTGTGAGTTTCCCTACATCTTTTATTTTCTAACTTTGTAGAAACTTGCTGGGAGTTCCAGTTAGTCATGACGAAGCTACCTGAAGTTAGCTAACTTGGGCCCATTGTGGACACCAACCACGGGTCCAGGTGTCTCATGATTCTGACTAACCAGTGACAGATTAGGTTCCCACAATCCCTCCTCAGCTCTAGTAAGTTGCTGTAACAGCTCTTGGAGCCTGAGAGGAAGCACGTTCACTGGCTCTTATAAGGGTGGAAGAAAAGGCCCAGGTGAAGAGTTGGATGCATAGGTGTGTAGGGCAAGGGTGTCAGGGTTAGGAGCACAGGTACCTACCTCTCTTGCATGCATTGGAGCATGCCCCCTTCTCTTGCGTGTGTATCTAGTAACTTGGCAATGGCGAGTCCAGTGTGTACTGATGAACTTGGCTCTTCACAGCAGTACTTTGTCTCCAGCCCCCATCTCTCTGGAGGTCTAGGGGTGTGACAGAATGTTCCAGGGGTCACATAGTGAGTTCCTTGGATTGTGTTTTTGATGTATCTTTATTTGAGGTCATACTAAATATTTAAGGCAGGGGATTACTTGTAATCAGAAATCTAGTTCAGTAGCACTGTTTTGTTTCTCTTCCCTTTCTGACAAAGGAATGGGCTCATTCATTGTCTGCATCAGCTGTGTCTGTGTATGAGCTGACGAGTGTGCTCTAAAGTCAGCCGTGGATGAAGAATTGCCAAAGTATTTCAAGATTTTTTACAAAAAGATTCTTATTTTTGTTAAGCCAAATAACAGCACAAATTATAGCATTTTAATGACAAAAGCTTGCCTATCTTTGTTTTTGAGAATTTGATTTCAGGTGGCAGTACCTACAAAGATTGTCTTTTCTTCAAAGTATAATGTGAACTGACACACACTCTCTGTCTCTGTCTCTCTCTGAACCCCTTTCTTTTTTATCTCTTGGTTGTATTTGGGAAAAAAAATCCTAACCTTATGGGATTCAGCAGTCAGTTCACACTCATGTACTTAAAATAGAACAAAATAAAGCCAATCAAAGCCCCGAATGCTGTGCCTTTAAAATACTTCACTGCGGGAGAGGCCTGCTTTATTACTCTCTGTGCTATTGCTTTGGGGAGTTACTTGTCGCCTGAGCAGAGAAGCCTTTTTTTCTTTTTAAAAAAAATTTTATTTATTTATTTATTTATTTGCCTTGGTGTTTGCCTGGAACTGGAACTACAGACAGTTGTTAGCTGCCATGTGGGTGCTGGGAATTGAACCCGGGTCCTCTGGAAGAGCAGAGGGTGCTCTTAACCGATGAGCCATCTCTCCAGCCCCAGAGAAGCCTTTCTTAAGGCCTGTATTAATTAAGAATCTTTTTGTCCCTGGCTAGTACTTCCTGAATGACCTCGTTTTATATCCAAAACTCCCAGGAAAGCTGCTATGTTACAGTGGCTATCCAGTGGAATTCCAGGAGGCCATTCGGAGTGTGTCATTTGTTCAGATCTCCGTGATCTGGCGCTTTCAGCTCGTTCAAGCTCAATGTTGACCTATGGTCTCTGTGCTGACACTTTACCTATTGTCATTCTTGCCCATGTAAGGCGTCTAATACACACTCCAGTGGTCCAAGAACACCACCTACTCCTGACATGGAGTCTGGGGATTGCTTGAGCTCTTGTGCCCTGTGTTCTCAGGTTTTCTGGATGTGGGGACAGTTTCCTATAAAACCCTATCTTACAGAAGACAAATTTGGATTTTTTTGCATGTACTTACCTTTGCCTTTTTTCAACCATAGCTTGTGTTTAAACCATAATTTCTAGATCAGAGTTGCTCAAAAGCCTCGGGTTGATCTCCTCAAGCCACTGATTTATTTAAACTGACTACAGAAGGCTGTAGAGGTAAAGTTAAGGGAAAGAGCAACACACACACTGTGGTGCAGCTGAAGTAAACATAGCAGTGGGGCAGTTTTAATGTGGAAACATTTAAATGATAGTATTTACCTAGCAATTGTCCTTGAAAAAATGCAGGAAGTTTGTGTTACTATTAGTTGTAATTGTTGCTCAAGAAGAGGAAAGATCAGAGGGTTTTCACCTTTTAGTCCAAAGCTGGGGAGTCAGCCTTGCTGGACCAGCAGAGGACTATTGCCTGCGTGCATGTGGTGGGGCCAAGAGGGAGCTGTCCCACCGTGCAGAAGCCATGCACAGACAGGGCTCTGAGGGTCCTGAGGACCCAGGGAAGAAGTTGAAACACCAGGGACTGGTTCACTTTGTAGAATCAACTAAAAGCACTTAGCAAAAAAAAAAAAAAAAAAAAAAAAAAGAGAGAACTGTTCTTTTAAGAGAATCCCTGGGTTGGCTTTACTCTGTGTGAGCAGAAACCTGACATGGGCGACTGACCTCCTTTGTTTGCCATGTGTTTCATTTCTATGGTTACTTAGATGAGAAATGTAAATGCATGTGGGGAGACTAGAATGCACAAACACCTTCAAGGGGCAATTCTATTGCAGTCATATCACCATTAGATACTTTTTGTTTATACCCCAGGCTGCCTTCAAACTTGATGTGCAGCTGAGGATAACCCGGAACCCCTTCCACCTCTACTTGGGATTACTGACATGTGCCACCACGTCCAGTCTGTTTGGTGCTGGGCATTGAGCTAGGGCTTCTAGGGAACCATTCTGATACCTTAGGCACATCTGCAGGACCCTAAGTACATTTACAGGGAGCTTCTCTCTCCCGCAAAGCAGTAAACACATTGAGATTTTGGTTGAGAGATTTGCTTTGGTTGAATCTGACTGGCGTTGACGTTTGTTCTCGAGCCAAAGGGCAGTGTCTTCTTACAGTGCTGCTCTAGCTCCCAGCAGCTGTGGAATCTATGGTAACATTTCTGAAAATACCTGTGTGAAGTGGTGTCACGGCCCTCACCTTCTTGTCTCTAGGGTCTGAGGGCAGTGTATCTACTGCAGAACTGCATCTACTGTATCTCTGAAAACCTAGGAACTAGGATGTGATTTCTGAGCTAGCGAGGGGAGGGGATTGTTACCCTCATCTCTGCATTCCAGTTTTCTTTTGTTTCTCCTAGGAATCTGTGCCTTCAGCCTCTCCGACAGGTACCCCCAAACACAGTGTGAGAAAGATGACAAGCACAGATGATCCCAAGGGCCCCCAGGGACAGGGGCTCTTCATGATGCCTCCTGCAGGAATGGGCCTTGGCAGCCTGAGGAGTGACTTTGTGCCCAGTGCCTCCATCAAGCAGCGTGGGCAGCAGGCCATGCCACCTGTAAGCCAGAGTTCCAGCAGCCCAGGTAAGAGAAGAAAGAGTTGCACAGTGAAGGTAGGGGCTGTCCTGATGCCCTTCCTGGGAGCTCTGTGGAGCACATTGACATGGCAGAGGCCGATGTGAGGTGGTGTCTGTGTGATGACTAGGCCTCATGCTACTGTTGAGGTATGAGTGTCTTAGCGTGCTTAGTCTCAGATAACTTCTCTCTCTCTTTTTTTTTTTTTTAATAAAAACTTTTTATTTTATTGATTTGCCTTGGTGTTTGCCTGGAATTGGGAACTGGAACTACAGACAGTTGTGAGCTGCTATGTGGGTGCTGGGAATTGAACCCTGGTCCTCTGGAAGAGCAGCCAATGCTCTTAACCACTGAGCCATCTCTCCAGCCCCCTCAGATAACTTCTAAAGTAGGTTCATTTAGAAGATGCATGGGACTCTTACAGATCCAAATGGCTTCCAGCAGAGTGGCTGGGTGGCAGCCCAGCTAGTCCTGTGTCTTCATAAACTGCTACCCAGGCCCTGTCCTTGCTGGCCAGTGTTTTGTTCCTCAAAATAGGATGCTAAGGTTAGTGAGGCATCAGTGAGGCTTGATGACAGCAGCGCTCATGCCGGACTTATTTGTTTGTTTGTTTGTTTATTTATTTATTTATTTATTTATTTATTTATCTCTTGTGGCTTTTTGGGACAGGGCTCTGTAAATAGCCTAGGCTAACTTGACCTCCATATTATGCCTTGCTTTTCCAGTGTTGTGACTATGCTCCTCTAGTGAATGTAAGAATCTGTTAATCTGAACCTGGGCCTAATCTGCTCTGGAGTTTTCAGCGTGTTGTGGATGGATGCTATGCTAGAAAGTGAGGTGCTTCTCTGAGGAACTTGGTTGGGAGGGAGGCAAAGTGTAAGGGGTGGCCGAGATGAGCTCAATGTGGCTACACTGCAGGCAGTGAAGGGTGGCAGCTGAGGGAGCTTCTGATTATGTTTGCTAGATAGACCCAAGGACTGGTGGACTCCCTGCAAGACCTCACAGCCCTAGAAATGAGAGCAAAGAGACTAATGGCTGTGCTGACGAAAGATAATTTTGTTCATTAATTGTGGCGTTTTCTTGAACACATCGGTGGCATTTGCCACTGAGTTTATTTGCATGGACTTATCCTTGTAGTACCCTGCTCAGGGTTCATCTCCCCTTCCCAGGAGCGGGGATGAAAGGCTTAGAGAGGGCTGAAGCGATGGCTCAGAGGTTAAGAGCACTGACTGTTCTTCCAGAGGTTCTGAGTTCAATTCCCAGCAACCACATGGTGGCTCACAACCATCTGTAATGACATCTGGTACCCTCTTCTATATACTTTATACATAATAAAAGTAAATAAATCTTTTTTTTTTTTTTTTTTTTTTTTAAGAAAGGCTTAGAGAGATTTAAGTAACTTGGCTTGCCATGTGGCTTGTACAT
This sequence comes from Sigmodon hispidus, assembly GCA_004025045.1. NCBI lineage: Eukaryota > Metazoa > Chordata > Mammalia > Rodentia > Cricetidae > Sigmodon > Sigmodon hispidus. The sequence goes on from PVIH01010820.1 coordinate 54,408, forward strand.
GGTAGAGCTGGATGGTGAACTTTGGAAGATGTTGACCTATGTGACTCTGTCTCTGAGCTCTGTTGGGTGCTGTGTTACTTGGAGGGGTGCTGTGAACCTTTCTGTAAGTGGTTAAGACAATGCGAGTAGACATACAGTCAGCCTGACAGAGAATGCCTGTAAGAAGAGGGCATGTAGGGAGATGGCTCCATCAGTAAAGGATATCAACAACAAAACTGGATAAAGTGGTATATGTCTAATATCAGTGCCGGGAAGATAGAGGCAGGGGGAAATCTCTGGGGCTTGCTGGTCAGTCACTCTAGCTGAATGGCTAAGCTCTAGGTTGAGGAAAAGACCTTGCTCAAAAGATAAGGTGTAGGACAATTGAGGAAGACACTGACCTTTGGACTTCACACACAATGAAAGTACACATGTGACCATGCACAAGCATACACAAAGAGATTTGCAGTGTTTTGCAGGAATATGTCTGTTCCAATATGATTTTTCCTATCGAGTTGATGTTTTTTGCTCATCAGTGATACCTGGCCTTGGATGAAGGCTGTGGTTTTTATACTGTCTCCATGTGGTTCTAGGTTCTACATCTGCTCCCTAGGATCTCTCTGTGGCCATGACATTACTGTTCTATACTGCTCTCACAGATTAGCCCTGCTCTCACAAGATTCATGTATTTGTTAGTGCAACTGTCTTACCAAGAGCTGTTTACCAAGCTCCTGCTTAATGCCAGGTGTTACAATACTCTGTCCTTTGTATGCTGTATATTAATGTATATATTTTAACATCCCCTTAGATATAGTTTCTCCTGGGTGGTACATACAGGAGAAAGATATTAGCTGAACATAAGCATTGATAGATTATAGTACATGTTATGGGAAAGATAGAAGAAAATTGAAGACCCAACGTAGATCAAGGTGGGAAGGTCCTGGTACTGATGAAGCTGCCCAAGAAGCAAAGGGTGTGGCCTCTTGGGGGATGCAAAGGCCTGGAAGCCTGAAGTTTGGAGAACATATGGGAGAATGGCTTGAGATGAGGTCAGAAAAGTGGGCTGTGGCCTTATGTAGGGCCTTTCAGGCATTTGTAGGGAGTTTTGCAGAGTTTTGGATTAAATACAGCTACTGAACATTTCAGTCTGTTTCTTTTTTTACCCAGGTATTTTGTGGAGAGAATGTGGAATTATATAGGTACATTGGAGGATTGTTTGTTGTGGAGGTGTTGTAGGCAAGGGTGAAGGTGGTTTGGGTTTGATCCGTGGTAGTAGAAATGGTTAAACGTAGTATGTATTTGAAAAGAATTCTGCTGATGTGAGCAGCATGGTTGGATGTGGAGGGTGGGCAGCAGCATGTGTTGGACATGGAGCTGTGCTGATGTGCATGGAGGGCTCTAAAGGCTCGTGATGGCCACATTGCTGGGTAGTGTAGAGCAGGGCAATAATTGGCTCTCATTCTCCAGGACAGACTGAGGTGACTTTGATCCTGTAGATTGCCCAGGCCCAGCACTTTCTGAATGCTACTGTTGTCCTTACCTCTTTTCCCCTGGGTTCTTGTAGAAGACCACGTCTGCCTGTTGGATTGCATTGTCGTGGATCTGCAGGACATGGACATCTTTGCTGCAGAGAGACGCCCCAGAGAGGGCTCTCAAGCCCCCGACAACAGCAGTGGGGACCTAATCTTCCCTTCCTATTTTGTACGACAGACAGGAGGAAGTCTCTTAACTGAGCCTTGTAGGCTGACATTGCAGGTGGAGAGGAATTTGGACAAGTGAGTGTCTTATCTGAGTAACATGTAAGTAGAATTTTAGTAGCTTGGACATCGGTGCTGTAAGGTAAGTGAGAAGCACCACTTCAACTACGGAGTGAAGGTTCATGGCCTCCTTGCCATGTGCTAGACACGAGGGCTTCTGTGATAACAGAGAAACTGTTGCATCACAAAGCTTAAGTTTTGTTGAGGGACGTAGGGAGGTGGTTAGATGGCTCTAACTTAGGTTTGACTCAGGATTCTTTTGTAATCTTCTCTTGGGGACAAAGAGGAGAGAGTTAGAATTTAGCGTGGATGTGAGTGCTGAGGGGTAGTGAGAACAGACAGAGTGAGTATGCCAAGCATAGTACATACTGGACCTTCTGCTACTGAACCCCTGGAGGAGTCCATTTACTTTGCATAACTGCCCAGTGCAGTTTTGCCCCATCCATATCAGAAAGCCCATTGAAAGTGCTCCATAAAGACTTAAGAGGCCTGCCCTGACTTAACGTGTAGTTAGCCTCATGTGTAGGAAACTTGTGTCCAGTTCAGAGTAATCATTGATTCAGTTCTCATTGGCTTCATAACTGCCTGGGAAACTTGATGGTCCCAGACAAGCAGAGTCATGCTCAGGGCCAAAGCTTGGGTGTGTATTTAGCAAGGCTGTGGCCTAGCAGTGTTCCTGCTTGCCTGGCCCACACATGTGGACTGGAAACACTGATTACAGCATATGGCATCTTTCATTATGGTGCTTTGGTCTGACAGAAAGCAGCCCTTTGCACTTTAACTCCAAGGAAGATAGAAAGTGTCTAGATAGCAGTGAAAGAGATTTGCTGAAGCTGGAGATGGCTCAGTGGTTAAGAGAGCTTGCTGCTCTTCTAGGGGACCCACGTTTGGTTCCACTAGGTCACAACCACCTACAACTCCATCTTTGGGGAATCCAATGCCTGTTTCTGGTCTAATACATACACACCTGCACACATTTGCACACACAGATAAAGTTAAATAAACAAACCCAGAGGTGTTTGCAGTGGGACACTTTGAAAAGTGCCCTCATTAAATAGTCCTTTTCAGTCCCCAGGCTTGGGCAACTCATTTCATGCCGTTTTCCATGTCAGTTCATCTTACTGAATGTTTCTCTCACCGGAACCTGTTATTTCAGAGTTCCCTGGCTGGTGTCCAATTATGGTTGGCATGGGCTCTATTTGGCTAGCCTGGCTTGGCCATCCTGGAACTTCTTATTTAGGAACCATACTCTTGGTTTTTAAGTAGTACCTTGTTCTCTGCTTCTCTAAACATCTCCCCCTCCCTTTGGTGTGTGGGGTGGCAGGCTCTGTCCACTCCCCACCCCTGAGCACATAACACAGTGTGCTTCCCCATTGTTCTTTGTTGATTTTGTTATTGGTCTTTAAAACTCTACTGTGGGATTTGACAGATGGCTCAGATGCTCTTGAAAGGCCCCGCGTTTGGTCCCAGCACATCTGTAACCCCAGCCTCAGGGAATCCCATGATTCTGGCCTCTTTGAATACCTGCAGTCAGCATGCATAAACTTTATCCCTGCCCTCCCGGTAAATTAAATAAGATGGAACAAAGCAGCTTTATTGTATGTAGATTTTTCCTTGCAGACAAGTCAAATTTATTTACTTTTTTATTTATTTTTGGCAGTCTTAAGAGTCAAACCTAGGGACATAGTACATGCTAGGCAAACACCCTGCCATTGAGCTATATATATCCTCCTCTTTAAATCCCAGC
>PVIH01010820.1:57990-73072 GCA_004025045.1 Sigmodon hispidus
CCCCCCCCCCCCCCCCCCCCCCCCCCCGGAAAGACTTATTTCCTCTTCCATCTACTATGGGAGCTGGAGCCAAGAGCTGGGTATCTAGCTTTTATTACTTCTCCAACTGGAATGTTTAAGCTATTTCTGAGTCTTGTGAGATTTTCCTTCTACTCGGCTAGTTAGGTCTGGTGTGGTAATCCTAATATTCAGGAGGCTGAGGCAGGAGGATTGCTATGAGTTCAAGACTATGGGCCACACTGTCTCAAAAACAAAACAAAGCAAACAGACCCCCCCCCAAAAAAAAAAAAAAAAAAAGAAAAAAGACAAAACAAAAAACCAAAAACCCAAAACAAAAAAACTTGGGGCTGGAGAGGTAGCTCAGCAGTTTTGATCACTGGTTGCTCTTATAAAGGACCTGGGTTCAATTCCCAGCACCCACATGGCAGTTGAAAACCACCTATAATCTCATATCCAGGGGATAAGATCTCCTCTTTTGGTTTATATGGGCATTGTACACATGTGGTGTATAGACATACATGCAGGTAAAATAGCCATCTATGTAAAGTGAAAAACAGTAATTAGCTGTATGTCTATTTACATGTATATGTTTGTATTTGTGTGTGCACTTACTTGGCATTCTCAGATTGGAACCTAGGGCCCATGTGTGCTAGACCAGTGCTCTATTACTGAATCCCCAGCTCATCAGATCTGAAGGTTTTCTCCATGTACGTGTGGGAACTAGAAATCTGTCTGTAGTTAAAGCAGTCACAGTAGCTTGACCATTGGAGATATGTCACTTTTTTTTTTTCTTTCCCCCATTGGAAGTTAGAGCATAACTGGCTGATAATGAAGGTAGCTACATGGCATCCTTACATTTGGCTGTACTGAACCAAGCACTTAGTGATTTATTTCTGAGAGTGGCTTCCCTTCTTTCTCATAGAGAAATAAGCCACACTGTTGCAGACATATCTGTCCATGGCAGCCTGTCATCCGTGCACTGCTCCCTGGATCTGTGTAAATACAAACTGATCCGAGGCTTACTAGAGAACAACCTGGGGGAGCCCATAGAAGAGTTTATGCGGCCTTACGACCTGCAGGACCCAAGGATTCACGTGAGTTATCCAGTTGGGTGTCCTCTCAGCTGATGGTCACCTATGTGGATGTTTCTCCAAGAAGGCAGAGAGCAGAGGGGGTGAGACAGAGGCCGATGATGTGTCTTTGCCTTTGAGTCCATCCTGAGGGTTGACTGGCGTTTTCCTTTCCCAGACTGTGCTGAGTGGAGAAGTGTACACTTGCATGTGCTTCCTCATCGATATGGTGAATGTGAGTCTGGAGCTCAAGGATCCAAAAGGAAGAGAAGGCACTGGCTCCCTAGCCAGGTAGACTTTGATTAACTCTGATTTTACTGGGAGTAAGAATGATGAATGTACCCATTTCACATTGGCAGAGGGCAGAGTGCAGTGGTGGCTTGAGGCTAATGAAGTGTTTAAGTGCTCTGGGTGTGTGTGCATGCATGTATGTGCATGTGATCATGTTTGTATTTGCATGACAGTGAGGGTGTGTGTGTGTGTGTGTGTGTGTGTGTGTGTTGCTCATGGTCAGGTACCATAGAGTTGTCCTATCAGCCACATCAGGTTAACTTATGCCCTTTTAACAGCCAGCCCTAAATACTGGTGACTTAAAGCTGTGAAGGTTTTTTTTTTTTTTTTCCCCCTTCAAGCTAGGATACTGTGGGCTGTTTTGTCTCTTAGGCAACAGAACATTTCTTTTGGTTTTGAGGTGATGTCTTGTTGTGTTGCCCAGATTCACTTTGAACTCCAGGATCCCAGTCTTAGCTTCCTTGAGTAGCTGGGGCATAGGTGTGTCACTGACCCCATGTGTTTAGCATTTTGACAGAACAGATTGAAAAATAAGAGCTCTGGAATAGCCTTGAGTGGCACTTCAGTGCTCTGGTACACTTGGAACTGGAGCATAGTCTGACCAATGTGAGGGGATTGGGCATGCACTTTAGTTTTGACACAGTTGTGGGCAGAGCATCACAGGTGACTACTTTGTGGGTCAGTGTTTTAAAACTGAGAGAATTCAGACAGATACAGATGTGGACAGACAGACAGACTGACAATATGAGTTCTGGCATCAGCACTGGGCTGAGTGCCCTACTTGGAAATCTCTGGACTTCCCTGTGTGCAGAGTAGGATGTGTTCTGGTTGCTTCTAGTGAGCTATAGTGGTCTTACACAGATGTGCTTAATGATCTTACCCAGATGTGCAGGCTGATTCTGGAAAGAGAAGCCTCAGGCAAGCTATAATTTCACTGACAAAGGTCAAAAGAGACCCCATGTATCCATTGGGGATTATGATTTAACACATGGCTTTCTTAGCTTAGGATGGGACATGGGACGGTAAAGCATCAAGGATAAAATAGCCTGGGCATATTGTTATTCCTTATCATTACTGTGTATATAACCACCTCTCTGCAAATGGAAAAGGTTTAAAGCACAGTACATTAACTGCATTTTGAGTGGCCTGTGAACAAAACCAGTGGAGGATCTTAGATTGGAAGGTACTCTGATACACTGATGATGGTGCTCTTGTTCCACACTTGAACTTAATTTTGTATGGTAAGATTGTCTTAACTTTTCATTTGCTTTCTTTCCTTTCAGATTTGACTTTAAGAAATGTAAGCTGCTCTATGAGAGTTTTTCCAACCAGACCAAGTCCATTAACTTGGTTTCCCATTCTATGATGGCATTTGACACCCGCTATGCTGGACAGAAGCCTAGTCCTGGCATGACCAATGTGTTCAACTGTATCTTTCAGCCCTCCAAGAGCAGCAGCGCCACCCAGGGCTCCATTCAGATTGAACTTCATTTCAGGTAGTGGAGCAGATGGCAGCTCTGTCTTCCTTTTTCTGTTTCTCCCCCACCCCCCACCCCCACAGGTCTCTCTGTGTAGCCCAGGCTTTCCTTGACTGTGTAGCCCAGGCTTTCCTTGAAATCAGTATTCTCCTACTTCTACTTCCCCAGTGCTGGAAATACAGGCAGGTATCCCCACATTTAGACCCCAACTCTGTCTGTCTGTCTGTCCTTCCTTCCTTTTTTAAAATTTACTTTTATTTTAAATCTATTGATATTTTGCCTGAGGGTATATCTGTATCACAGTGTTGGATCTTGGAGTTACACAGTTTAGTTTGGAAACTGCATTTGGGTGCTAGGAATTGAACAGTCAGTGCCCTTAACCGCTGAGCCATCTCTCCAGTCCTTCAACTCGGTCTTTCTTTGTGGCAATATTTCCTTTTGTGGTCCGTGGGCCAGGTCTGAGTGGCTTCAGAATATCAAATGATCAAAAGATTAGAGGCTCACTGGCATTCACTGCCACCATGATATGTGTTAGCAGCACCCGTTTCCTTGCAATATCAAGAGCTCACCAAAAGATGTCTCTGTTGCCTTTAAAAAAAAAAAAATTTGGCATTGAGCCAGAGCCTCAAGATCAGCCTTGTTGTAAGCTTTAATTTGTGAAGTGACTTGGGGAAGGAAGAAATTATGTGTGTTTAAGAAAAAAAACCAAAGCCAAAATCTTTTGGTCTGCATGAAAGGAGAGGCGGTTTGACCTGCACAGTGGCTTATTGAGGTCTCCCCGACTCTGGAATTACAGGAGGCAGTGGAAACAGGGAGGGGAAATATTCTACAGTGACACAGACCTTAGCCCCAGGACTTAGTCTTCTTCTCCATAGCTATGGATCCTTGCTGAGTTTGAGATTCACTTTCCTCTTTTATGGAATGACCCAAGATTTGAGTCATTCTGGACAGTTGCTTGGCACCCGAGGGAGACAGCTGCTGCTGTTACCATATCATAGCTTGTGCCCTTTCATGCTCCCCTGAGACCCATGGTTCTCTGCTCCTAATGCTGCGACCCTTTAGTATACTCCCTGTGTTGTGGTGACCCCCAACCATAAAACTATTTTCATTGCTACTTCATAACTGTATTTTTGCTACTGTTAGGAATCTTAGTAAATATCTGGTATGCAGGGTATCTGATATGTGACCTCTGTAAAAGGGTCATTTAACCCTCAAAGAGGTCTCGACCCACAGGCCGAGAACCACTACTCTAGTGTGGGATTCTTATGGCTCATGGCTATTCTTGTACTTGTATGGCTGGTGTTTCAGTGTGCCACTCAAGGTAGTGGAAGGTAGGAGCTCTTGGTCTCGCCTTTAGGAGGCCTAGCAAAGGAGTCATTTTAGACCTTGTGGGAACATTAGGAGCCCAACAGTGGCAGTGCTAGTGGCTTCTTGCTAGTTCCTGCCTTGACCATGCATCTTATCTACTGCCCAGTTGAATCCTCCAAGATCTGCAACACAGAGACAGAGAGATGGGGAGGGAGGGAGAGAGGGGGGAGGTGTGTGTGTGTGTGTGTGTGTGTGTGAGAGAGAGAGAGAGAGAGAGAGATATCGAGATCGAGATCGAGATCTGGAGAAGGTTCAAAGAGGACTCTTGGAAGATTGCACAGCTCAAAAGTCTAGTAGTCACAAATTAGACCTGGGCCTCTTATATTAAAGCTAAGTCCCATTAACTCTTCATGCCCTCCGGCCCCTATCGTCCTGAGTGTAGCCTTGGGATGTGATGTGTGTGTTTGGCAGCAGCTCTTTGAGGATGTTTCTCAGAGAAGAAGGCTTCCATGTGTTTGGTCCTTCTGCAGAGGGCTGGTTTGGTATTGGCTTTATTGTTACTGATCTTGACTTCCTAAGTAGTCGGCTCTTTGTCCCTTCTGACCATGGTTTTAATGCACACAGGTCCGAAGTATTACATTGCACATATACTAGAGGTATATAATCTTATGTCACCAATCAGTTCTTACCTTGGCTTTTTCCAGCACATATGCTCTTGTTAGTGAGAGGAATGAACTGCTTTTGGAAGAATCGTTCCTCTGTTGGGATTTTGTATGTCAAATATAAATCACTTCAGTGTTTAAAGGCTTGAAATATTTTCCAGAATGGGGTTTGACACACTGACTTTCCAGTTAGCACCAAGGCCTGCTCAGAATGGGGTGGAAAAATTTTACTGAGGGCAACATTTTTTGTTCATTACAAAAGGGTAGAGTGTTTCTGTGACAAATGCTGTGTGTGAGAAGGAACTGTGCCTTGCCATGCCCTTTGCTAGAGGCAGTGAGCCAAGTTTAGCAGAAGTGAGACTGTAGGAAGCAGCCTTAGGCACATCCCCAAGTCAGCCTTTCCCATGCAGGCTTGGGAGTGAGTAAATGCAGCAGCCAGGGCCAGGGTCTCCTTCACAAAATCAAGTTCAACTCCCAAACCCTGTGACCTGCCCCTAGCCCACCTCTGCTGGTCTCCTTTTCTCTGCCTGCTAGTGTTGTAATAGGCCTGGCCATTATCCTGAGGACACTGTAATTTCAGGCCAGGCCTCAGAGTCTTTCTAGGGAACCTTGAAGACTTGTCCCTGTCCCCTGCCTATCCCTCTGCCCCATTTCTACTCTAGGGTGCTTGCTATCCCTCTATGGCCAAAGTCCTCTTCAGGCTAAAAGATCTGAACTCTGAGGTTAGTTGCAGTTAAAGAAGCCAGATAGTACTGGTACATGAACCTGGTATGTGGGAAGCAGTTCTGAGCATTTAAGGGGCCTCATCAATCTTAGAGCTGACTGCTAGGAAAGAAGCCGGCATTTAGGGACACCTGCTATGTGCCTTGTGCTTTCACTTATGATGTTAGTATTTCTCATTTTATATATGAGGAAACAGGTTGACATACCCAAGATAACACAGCTTAAGAATGACAAGATTTTAATACATCTGGTCCTACTGGACCAGTCATTCCCAGCCTGAGATGCAGGGTAGGCATTCCTTAGAAGTAGGGCCAGTGGCCAGAAGCATCTCAGAGTTTGAATTTTTCCCCTTATATTTTGGAGAATTTGCATAGCTTTCTTTGTCAGTCAAACATCTCTAATAAACCTTCCCACGTCCAGGGCCTGGAGGAATGGCTCAGCAGTTAAAGCTGCTTTTGCAGAAGGTCCAGGTTTCATTCCCACAGCCCATTTGGAACTTCTGTCCCAGGGTACTAGTGTCTTTTTCTGGCCTCCTTGGGCACTTACATATGTGGTGCACAGACATACATAAAAGTAAAACCATTCACAAATTGTACATAACAACAACAAAAAAAAAAAAAAAAAAAAAAGAACATCCAAAGGCTCTCAATTCAGATTTGAGCATTTTGGGTATTTGGATTGGGATGCTTAGCCTATATTGTTATTTTAGATCCGACTGCTCCTGTAGGGCTGTCCTGTGCATTGTGGCATGGTTAGGAGTATCCCAGCTTTACCTACCAGATAGTAATAATAGTTTTCCATGACAGGGTTTCTCTGTGTAGCCCTGCTGTTCTGAAACTCACTCTGTAGACCACACTGGAATGGAACTTATAGAGCTCCATCTGCTTCTGCCTCCCAAGTGCTGGGATTAAAGGCGTGTGCCACCGCCACTGCCTGGTGCCCTCTTAGTTATTATTACTTCTAGTAATTATTTTTTTTTATTTTTCAAAAGATCTTGTTTTATTTATTTCTTTTTTATTCTCCTTCCTATTCTTTTTTAATTTTTTTTTTATTATTTAACAAGTTTTTTCCCATACCTACCACTGTTTTCCCTCCCTCCCCCTAATAATTATTGTTAAAGACAGCAAAAAAAAAAAAAAAATGTCTCTAGATACTGCCTAATAAATGCCTGTTGTGGACTAATGTTAGTTCAGGGCTCCACTATCCTGCTTTCTTATAACTCTTCTTTTTCTTCTTTTTAAATGAGGAGTGGGAGAGGTGGTTTATTGATCGAGAGCACTTGTTGCTCTTGCTAAGAACCTGGATTCAGTTCCCAGCACCCACATGCTGACTCACAACTGCCTGTAACTCCCATTTTAGAAGATCCAGTGCCTGCTTCTGATTTTTTTCCTGGGCGCTGGCATGCAAGTGGTAAACAGACATATGTGCAGACCAAACACTCATATACATAAAATAAAATAAGTTTTCTAAATAATGTGATTAACCTCCAGAAAGCTTATACTTTTGTGTGCTCATAAACCAGTGCTTAGAGTATTTCTGTACTCAAAGCTGGCAGATTAAGAAATACTGGAATGGGGGGCTGGAGAGATGGCTCAGCGGTTAAGAGCATCGTCTGTTCTTCCAGAGGACCCGGGTTCGATTCCCAGCACCCACATGGCAGCTAACAACTGTCTGTAGTTCCAGTTCCAGGCAAACACCAAGGCAAATAAATAAATACATAAAGTTAAAAAAAAAAAAAAAGAAAAGAAAAAAGAAATACTGGAATGGGACCCAGCACAGTGCTGCACACCTGAATTCTCAGGTACATAGGAGCCTGAAGCAGGAGAATCTCAGAGTCCAGGCATTTGAGGCCATCTTGGATAACATCGGAATAACATAAAAACAGATGAAAAGGAAAATGCAACACTGAACTGCTGCTTACTGGGCCTGAACAAGGCCTTGGCAGTGACTGAAATAGGGCGTTTCTCTTTGTGAGCTTGTTCTTTTCTGTCTTCTTTTTTGCAGATCTACAAAGGATTCCTCTTGCTTCACTGTTGTTCTCAACAATCTCAGAGTGTTTCTCATATTTGACTGGCTGCTCTTGGTCCATGACTTCCTGCACACTCCCAGTGATATTAAGAAACAAAATGTCACTTCCACACGCCACCGTAACGCCAGCAGCGAATCTGCTGTCGTTCCCAAAACTGTTAAGAGTGGAGTAGTCACCAAGCGGTCTTCCCTACCTGTGTCCAATGAGAGGCATCTGGAAGTCAAGATCAATGTAACAGGTGATTGTTCATAGTACATGCCAGTGTTATTTTGGATGTTAGCTCAGACCTGCCATACAGGACAGCTTCTCTGTGCCAGTTATACCTTCTTATGTTTTGAGACAGGATTTCACATAGATTAGGCTGGCCACAAACACTAAGGCCTGCCTGCTTCTGCCTCCTGAGTGCTGGGATTAAAGTGGTTTTTGATTTCTAAAACCTCCAAGTGCTGGGATCGAGCTTCAGACTGGGCTTTTTTTTTTTTTTTTTTTTTTTTTTTTTTTTTTTTTTTTTTTTTTTTTTTTTTTTTTTTTTTTTTTTTTTTTTTTTTTTTTTTTTTTTTTTTTTTTTTTTTTTTTTTTTTTTTTTTTTTTTTTTTTTTTTTTTTTTAAGTAATGCAAACCCAGTGTGAGTAAATCTTCCAACCCAGCTGTGTAGACACCTGTCAGCACTTGCCAACAGTGGCAGCTGGACTTTGACAGTGCCACTGTGCAAAGCTGTCATGATATCCATGCTGCTTGACTCACCCCTTTGACCTTTTCCTTGATTTTTAAGTACTTTGGAGATGGGATCCTCTTAACTTCTGAGTAATCTTTTGGGCCTTCCACAATGTCTAGGATGTCATTTCTCTGTCTTGAACATGCATGTTGAACAGAAGAGCTACATTAACTTAGCTGTGCTTGCCAGATTCTGAATCTGGGAAAGCAGCGAAGCAGGACATTGAGACCCATCCTGGAGAATGAACAGAGTTCCCACCTGGAGCATTTGTGCCACTTGTGTTGGGACAGTCAGGTGATGCCAGCTTCTTTCTTGCCTTGACTGATGATGCTGTCCTTTGCAGGCACGGAGTTTGTGGTTGTTGAAGATGTGTCCTGCTTTGATACCAATGCCATTATTCTGAAAGGCACCACAGTGCTCACCTATAAGCCCCGCTTTGCTGATCGCCCCTTTTCAGGAAGTTTGTTTGGCATTGAGGTAAGTTTATGTGTTGAGCACAACACTGCTGAGGGCTCCAGAGAAAAGCATCTAAAACAGTATTCCTCCCAAATGCTTATTTTTCAAGTGCTAGGAATGGAACTGAGGGCCTTGTGAGTGTGTAGGCAAGCGCTTTACCACCCACACCCTGACCTTGTTATGTCAAACTGTTTGTTAGTCCCAGTCTCAGAGTTTTTGAGCCATTAGGACTGGGAAAAGACCCAAGACTCTGTCTATAAATATGTGTGTGTATAATTTATATTTATGTATATGGTTTTATATATATATATATATATATAGTGTGCAACTTAAGGATATATAGTATATATAATTTGTAAGTATATATACAGGTATATATATATCATATGGTATAAATTATAAACACATATACATCTATATGATTAAAATGGATATATAGTACATATATATGATATATAGGATATGTGTAATATGTACAGATATACAGTGTGTATAATTTGTAATATGAATATATTGTGTGAGCATAGTGAATGTGAAATATATATACATACATAGTATGTATATACCTTATACATAATGTTTATATTTTGTGTGAGTATAATGGAGTGTGTGTGTTGCGTGTTGCTTTGGATTGAATCCAAGGCCTTGTTTAGGCAAGCCTCTACTAACTGAGGTAAGCTACATTCCCTGTTCAGCTCTGTCCTTTTTTGCTTTGATTGTCTCAGTTCCTAGGGTAGCCTTGAACTTTTGATCCTTTTGCTTTAGCCTTGGGGGTAGCAGGGATTATAAACCTATGCTACCCTGTCTATCATGGGCTATTGAGCTCTTGTTAGGGAAGCAACATTCAGTGAAGGGTCTTTTCGTTCTCCTCTTCTTTTTCCTCCAGTTTGGTGGTTTACTCCCCTGTGTCCCTCCTCCTGTCTTAATGGCTATGAACACACAGGTCTTTCCTCATACACCTCCTTCCTTCAGGACATTAGTCAGGGAGACCCTCTTAGTTCCCTCTTAGCACCTTATTGGGTGGTCTGGTTCTCATGTCTCATCTCCCTCCTGTCAGAATTGATGCAATTTTTTTTTCCCAATACTAAAAACATGTACCACAGGGCCCCTTAGTATATGCCAGGTCTTACACTATGAAATCTCCCTCATGATCTCTTAAGGAGGATTTAGAAGTGAGATCCAGTTGGGGATTGATTAATGGATCATCAGGTATAATTGAGTTTTGTGTAGTCTCTGAAGGAAAAAGGAAAATGAATATTTTTCCTCTAAGGCCTTAGAAAGACTCCATGGCAGGTTTGCATGGTTGAGGCAGTGATCCTTCTTGTTTTGAATTCTCTTCCCTCGTAGGAGTTCTATCCTGTAAAGAGCCAGGGTTCTGAGGTCAGGGAGGCCTGCTTAGAACAAGTGTTAAGGGTTTTATTCCTTTAGGAATATCTGATTTGTAGTGATGCTCTGGAGAGTCATGTGTGACCTAAATTAGGACCATGTCTCTGACTGGTGTGATTATTATGAAGGAGGTAATTTGTACCTGAGTAGCCTTTCTCACCTGGACATATCATATGCAAGTAATACTTACTAAGCGCCTCTATCCTGTGTTACATTCCTGCCTGTCCTGGAACTCACTTTGTAGACCAGGCTGTCCTTGAACTCACCAGCCTGCCTCTGACTCCCAAGTACTAGGATCAAAGGTGTGCGCCACTACCACAACATGGCTCACCCTGTGTCTTTTAAGCCTTGGCTTGTGAAAACAACAGGGGAGATGAGGCAGAAGCCATCTCTGCAGGATGCTCTTGGCTCAGGGATCTCAGTGGACATTCCTCTCACTCTTAACTCATAGATCTCAGGGGTGGAATGTTTGCTCAGCCTCTTGCCCGTTCTCATGGAACTCAGTGTTACTTCCTTCCACCGCTGTTACTCATTTTCACCATATGCTGTTATGTTCCTCCCTTGGGGTTCAGATGTAGCTGATTAAACAGGGTGCTTCTATCCTTGATCACTTGCTTCTGTAAGGTGAAGAAAACTCAGTTTGGGACAAGGAGCTGCATGCTCAGGTGTTGGAGTTGACTTTGATGTTTGTCTGCTTTCCAGGCTGAGACAAAGCCAGCTTTGAATGACGCATCGTGGTGACTGATTAAGGAGCTGTACAATTGGGCTCTGTGTAGCCGCAGCCCCCAGAGGGAAAAGGAGATGAGACTTTCCTGCTCCACTGTCTCAGAACAATGAAGTGACAAGATATTGGAGATGTCTAGTTTTTTAGTTGGTACAGCTAGAACTCAGTTTTAGTACCTCTTTGGTAGATCACTGGGGAGAACTGATGACGTGTAATGCACTAATCTTGAATGTGATGAAGGGCTTTGGTGTTCCATGGTTTCTATAGAGCTAGGAAATGTCCGGTGAAGATAGAGGCTCCTAAGGAAATGAGGATAGCCTCACATGAGTGCTTCCTTCTTTTCTCCATGCTCCTTCTGAACACAGAAAATCATTTGATTCCAGACTGGGAGTGAGTCTGTCTGTCCTTCCTCCCTCTCCTTTCTTCTTTCCGTCTGACCTGGAGTGTATTTATTAGCACTGAAGAACATTTCATGCATATAGAGTATGAAGTCAAATCCACAAAGGGATTCCTGTGTGTCTAGCAGCTTTAATAATGAATGTGCTTTAAATTATGACATTCTGGAAGGAGGAAAAATTACCTGTTTCATATATAATTTCTGTTGTTATTTTGGTGTGTTCTGTCCTGACCTTAAAAAGAAAAGTTAATATTATTATTTTGTTCATTTGAAGCAGAGTCTCACTATGTAGTACCGGCTGGCCTTGAATTTTAGTCTTCCTGGATCACCTTTTCTCGTTTTGGGATTATAGTTATGAGTCTCCATGCCTAGCTTTGTAGTATTTGATGGGGCTGCACTTTCACATAACTCTTCCTAAGACTTAAGGTGTGTGCCACCATGCCTGGCGCTCTGTACAGTCTTTAACTGTGTTCTCCTCCTTCCCTTCTTTCCTGTGTCTTCATGTTTCTGGAAACAGGATTTTGCTGTGTAGCCCAGGCTGGCCCGAAACTTATGATCCTTGTGCCTCTGTTTCTCAAGGGTGGGAGTTAGCATGTCACCACTCTGGCTTTTAGCTCCTACCTTTAGGTGACTAACTCAGTTGCATCACCAAGTAGATGTTGAGCAATCTCCCTTGCTCTCTTTCTCTCTTTTTTAAAACTATTAAAATGGTTAGTGAGATTTTCTATATTTTGTATTATTTCTTTGGCTAGTTTCTAGAGAGAAGTGGGATTATTGGATCAAAGGGCAGGAGATCTCTAAACTGTTGTTGATGAATTGGGAGCATTTTCCTGCATGTGAGCCAGTGCACTTACTATTGACTGCAAGCTCAAGTGGCAGCCCGGATCTCTGCAGCATTTACTTGAGCTTCTGGTCTGGGTGCTGTGAGGACCCAGGGCTGGTTGCTCCTGAGACAGTCACCTTGTGCTGCTAAGCAGTAGAGCCTTTCCAAGACAGCAGACCGTAATCTTTGCTGTATCGTGTTTCATTTCCAGGTGTTTTCTTGCCGACTAGGGAATGAGCAGGACACAGCTCTGTCAATTGTGGATCCAGTTCAAATCCAAGTAGAGCTGGTAGGGAACTCCTCTTACCAGAATAGTTCTGGGCTGATGGATGCGTTCAACAGTGAGGATTTCCCACCCATCCTAGAGGTAATGTTGAACAGTGTCATACACGGTCCCCTATGCAGACACTCTTGACCATTATGAGTCTAGTACCATTGTAGTTACCCCAGCAGATGTAGTAAATACGATGCCACGTAGGATCTTGCAGTATGGATAAGGATAAAAGTCCCTTTAATAGCCTGGTATCATTTTGAAGTTTTGAAAAAATTGATAGGAAGCAGAACTCAACATAGGGAGGAATAGTGGGTAGGTGCTACAGGGTCAGGGTATTTGGGGTTGGGTTGGGGCAGGTAGGATATAAGCCAGTAGAGGAAGGAGTTGGGGTAGAAGCAGAAGGTTGCACTGGGACCCAGAGGTGCTGAGGAGGGGGAGGGCTGAAGCTGCACAAGAAAGGCTTACAGCTCTGGTGGGCTCGATCTCACTTCCTTTATTCATTATATTTGTGTGTGCGCATGCACAAAAGTCAGGAAAAAGAGCTGGAGTCATTGGCAGTTGTGGCTGCCTAATGTAGGTGCTGGGAAGTGAATTCAGGTCCTCAAGAAGAGCAGCAAATGCTCTAACTCACTGAACCATCTCTCTAAGCCAGCTGTTGTTTCTTTGATAAGAGGGCAGTAATTAATCAGTCCGCTTGAATCACAGGGATCTGAAAGAGAAAAGCTATGTTACTTTTCAGTTTCATCACTACCTAACTGGACAAAACTGAGTGAGTGTAAAAAGAAAAGCTCCTTTACAGACCTTTACACCCTTTCAGTGTTGCCTGCCGAGGTCTGTGCTGCCCTCACACGTGAGGCTGAATTGCTCACCTCTGAGGAGGAATGCATTTCAGAGATGCTACTTTGAGTAATGTAAGGTTGTGTTTGAATAAAAGATTTTTATCATTTTTTTTTATCAATAATAATATTATTATTGACAGGATCTTTTGTAGCTTAGGCTGGCCTGGAACCTAAGGCTGGTGGATTCTCCTACCTCTGTCTCTGAGTGCTGTCAGTATAGGGACAACAAGAGCCATTTTGTAGATGTCCTAGTTTTGGTTCTGTTGCTGAGATACAGCATCTTGTTGAGAAGCAACTTAGGGGGAGAAAAAGTTTTTTTCATCTTATAATTCCAGGTTAGTGTTCAACATTGTAAAGTGGTCAAACATTTAGTCATATCATATCTACAGGTAGGAACAGAGAGAGAATGAGTGCATACCTGATTGTTTTCTTACTTACACTCAGCCTGATCTCTACTCTCACACACTCAACACCTCCTACCTAGGGAATGGTGCTGCCCACCATGGGCTGGGTCTTGACACTAATTAAGACATGCCCTTTAAGACTCAAGGCCAACCCAATACAGGTCAGTTTCTCCTGACACTCTCTTTCCAGTAATTACAGGTTGTATTAAGTTGACAAAACTACACATCACAGTTAATCAACTTATTTCAGAGGTTAGAAATAATGTGATGGGCCCATGCAGAATGCATTAACAAAATATTACCATTAGGTGGTCCTCACCCTGAGCCATATTATATAGTCTTGTTAGCTATTAATTGCTTTATTATCCTAGTTTATTTTTAAAAATTGTATTCAGTTTTGTGACTATTATATGATGGCTGAGACATTACCTCATCATCATTTGCTTAATTTCAAGATCTTTGCAATCTTTTAAATGAGAAGTTGTGATGATATCTGGACTTCTGGGACATAAACTAGGAATTATGTTTGAGTGATGTGTGGGCACAAAGCCAAAAACAACTTTAAAACCATTGCTACCTTTTACATTTTACCCTTCCCATTAGATTCAGTTACAAGCCCTGGATATTAGACTCTCCTATAACGATGTTCAGCTGTTTCTTGCCATTGCAAAATCCATCCCAGAGCAAGCTAGTGCCGCAGCCCCGGACACAGCAGCCTTGGAGGCAGACTCTGCCAGTACTTGCCTCCCAGGGGCATCTCGAATTGGAGAGGATGCCAGAGAAGGTTCAAGGCACATCTTAGATCCTGTCTTGGGTAGGTGTCTAATTGGAAACCTAATTAGTCTTCTTGAGAAAACTTATTCTTTCTCTGTCTGTCTCATTCTGGATCCTGACTGCCCAACATTTGATATGCATACATCATTCATGGTGTCATCAAACTTTTGGCAGTCCTCCCACCTCAGCCTCTCCAGTACGTGACTTGTCGGCCATACTGGCTGGTACCCGCTCCCTGACTTTCTCAGTTTTCTTTTGCACAGTGCAATTGTTCACAGTCTAATTGTTGTTTAGTATGATTGTAAACCATAAGGACGACTCTATAGCAACTGCCCCATCTTATAGCTGGGTTTCCCCTCACACCTGCTTCTGGAGTTATACAGCTCATCTACAAGTTTAATTTTAAAAATTGAGACTTTTTCTCTGAAGCCTTTGAGTCAGTGTTGCACACACTAAATGATCGTCTTCCACTTTTAAAGACATAACATGAGAAAATGATGGAAAAGTCCAAGTACATATGATAGATGACTATATACTAGGAGCCCATTTGACCTCAGAAAGGGAATGTTACCAGTCCTCCCCGCTTTCATCAGACTGTGGAGTCATCTGTATGAAATTGTCTCCTAGAGTTACAGCTGGCTAGACTGCAGGAGCTGGGCTTCAGCATGGATGACTGTCGCAAGGCTCTTCTGGTGTGTCAAGGTAAGAGAGAGAGAGAGAGAGAGAGAG
>PVIH01010821.1:0-72792 GCA_004025045.1 Sigmodon hispidus
CATTGATATTAAGGGAAATTAGTGACCATTGATTCATATTTCCTGCCATTTTTGGTGGTAACTTGTTTGTATTTCCTTTCTCTAGGGTATTCTTCTGTGGACTTATTGATTGTTTGTGATTTCGTGGATGTATCTGGGGTCCTTAGGTTGTAGTTTTCCCTCTAATACTCTCTGTAGTGCTGGATTGGTAGATAGATATGCTTTCAGTCTGACTTTGTCCTGAAATACTTTGTTTACTCCATCTATGGTGATTGATAATTTTGCAGGGTATAGTATTCTAGGTTGGCATCCATGCTGTTTTAGCGTCTGTATAACTTCTGACCAAGCCCTTCTAGCTTTCATCATTTCCATTGAGTAGTCAGGCGTTATTCTGATGGGTCTGCCTTTATATGTGAGTTGGCCCTTTTCTTTTGCAGCTCTTAAAATTTCTTCTTTGTTCTGTATGTTTTGTGGCTTGATTATAATGTGGCGCATTGGCTTTTTTGGGGGGGTCATATCTATTTGGTGTTCTGTAAGCTTCTTGTATCTTTATAGGCATTTCCTTCTTCAGGTTAGGGAAGTTTTCTTCTATGATTTTATTGAAAACATTATCTGTGCCTTTGAGCTGGTATTCTTCTCCTTCTTCTATTCCTATTATTCTCAAATTAGGTCTTTTCACGGTGCCCCAAATTTCTTTAACATTTTGAGTTATGGCTTTTTTAGGTTTACTATTTTCTTTGACTGATATCTCTATTTGAGCTACTGAGTCTTCCACTTCAGAGATTCTATCTTCCATCTCTTGAACTCTGTTATGCTTTTATCTGTGGTTCCAGCTTTTTTCTTCAGATTTTCTATTTCCATCTTTGCCTCATTTTGTGCCTTTTTTATTGCTTCTATTTCAGCTTTTAGTTCCTGGCATGTTTCTTTCATAGATTTGTTCATCTCTTCCAATTTTTTGTTTGTATTTTCTTCAAGGCTATTTTTCATACCTTCTTTGAGAGCTTCGATGATCATCAAAAAGAAATTTTTAGTGTTGCTTCCTTCTGTTTCCTCTTCATTGCTCAGTTCAGGTCTTGTATTTGTAAGATCGCCACTTTCTTCTGGAGTTACCTTGTTGTCCTTTATATTATTATGTAAGTTTTTGCACTGGCGTCTGCCCATGGCTTCAGTGTTCAAGATTAGGTGGCTCCTGGTCAATTGTGGCACTTGGGCTTGTGTGCCTCCTGTCACCTCTGAGGAAAAGGTCTGCTCAATCACTACTTCTGCACTGTGCAGGAGACTGAATTTCAAGTCTTCAATGTTTCTCTGTTTGGCCAATTGTAGGCGGGGTGGCGGCCGTACAGACTCCCTCAGCAGCAGCTGGGGGGATCATGACAGTCAGAGTTTATCTCTGCCTGCTATGGAGTGTGCTGGGACAAGCTCTGCAGACAGAACCTGGTCTCGGAACCGGAACTAGAACCAGAACCGACGGGAGCTCAACTCTCCCTGGCAGGGATACAGGTGCTCAGGCCTGCTGACCCCTCCTCACCTCTGGGCGGGGTCTGAGTCTGTCCTTCAGGGTCCCCTGTCCTTATCTGTTCTCTCAGTTGGAGGTCCATAGCTGTGCAAATTCCCTCAGCAGCAGCTGGGGGGACTGTGGCAGGCAGAGTTTATCTCTGCTTGCTCCAGAGTGTACTGGGACATGCTCTGCAGACAGTACTCGGTCCCGGAACTGGACGGCAATATTCTTTCAATTAATTAAAAATTAAGAAAATCTCCTATCCTTCTATCCAAAGATAACCACCACCTGTATTTTAAACATTGCCTGTAAGTATTTTTAAACTTTTGAAATAATTTTTCGTTTTAGGTAATGGATTATTGTTTGTTGAAGTTATATGAAGTCCTACCTTCTAATGTGATAGAATTTGGATGTGGAATATAAATATAGGGTTAGATGAGGCCAAGAGGACAGAGCCTTTGGAATCACAGTAGGATCCTCATCAGAAAAGATACTAGAATTTTCTGTTTCTCTCTTGCTCTCTCCCACATATGAATACAGAAAGATGGTGCCCATCTGCAGGTCAGGAGGAAGGTCTTCACCAGAGCCCACAAGGGAGGCATCCTGATCTCATCCTGCCAGTCTCCAAAGTCCTACTGGTGAATCCTCGCAGTCTGGCTTGGGAAGGAAGCTCTGAGAGCCTCACTTACTGACTTACTTCAGTTTTGAGCTATTAAAAAAGAGCAAAGGAGGAAGGGAAAGAAAAGCAGCAGCAAGAATCAAAGGGTTTTAAAAATTTCTAAAAATTCACAATAATCTTTAACGTGAGTCACTTTAAAATAATAAGTTTCCTAACTATAAAAATGAGACATGCTCAAGGTTATTAAAAACTGAAGTTACATAGATGACTATTAACATATTGATTCCCATGACAGCCTTAAGATTATATTTACACCCTAAACATAGGAAAGGATATTAGTTAAGACAGTGATCAAGATGGTGTGGGAGAGAGCTCATTGGTAGTTGCCTTGCAAGCATGAGGACCTGAGTGCAATCCTCAGAATCCACAGTTGAACAAGAACAACACCTGAACCTCTCCTCTGCCCCTGTATGCAGCAAGCACACAGATGTGCATGCCCACTCAGCACACACTTGTGTTGTAGAATATTATTTTAAGATATGTTACATTTGTTTATGCTGTGGAACATTTGCTTTAGTGATGGAAAGATGTGTTGCATTCTTTTATTTGCATTTGTTTAACTCTATGAGGCTGTGTTACTTTGCCTGTATAAAACACCTGATTGGTCTAATAAAGAGCTGAATGGCCATTAGATAGGTGGGAGAATGGATAGGCAGGGCTGGCAGGCAGAGAGAATAAATAGGAGAAATCTGGGAAAGGATGAACAAGGAGTCAGAAAAGGAGAAGGACATCAGAATCAACCACCTAGCTACACAACAAGCCACAGAGTAAGAGGTAAAGAAAGATACACAGAAATATAGAAAGATAAAATCCCAGAGGCAAAGATAGATGGGATAATTTAAGAAAAGCTGGCTAGAAACACCCCAAGCTAAGGCCAGGCATTCATAAAAATGAATAGGCCTCCATACGTATTGAAAGCTGAGTGGTGCCCCTCCAAGAGTAGAAAGCCCAAAGAGTAAAGACTAAAAAACAGACAAGCAAACAAACAACTACACACTTGTATAACAAACACACACAAAAAAAATACTGATGGATATTATGTGTATACACACACACACACACACACACACACACTCCTTTCTCCCTGTTGAAATACAATTTGACACTGATGAGAAGTGCAAGTACCTAAATACAAAATAATGAGCACTTACCCAAGCTAAATTCAAATTTATAAGAACGTATCTGTGTTAAGTGTAAAGATTCAGCTTCCTTCTCCCATATAAAAATCTCCTGATTCTGATATGACTATAGTTATGTGACTAAGTACGTGTGTATATTACAGTAGTAAAACTTACAGTTCTCATAGCCTTGACACATTTTTTTCTAATTCTTCCTGGTAAGAGGTCTCAACCTTGTAGGAAAAAAGAGAAGCATCTCCCTCCTAGGAATCTTCAGTTCTGCTCCTAATCAACTCCTGAGGCTCTGGTCTGCAAGAGCCACACCTAGCAACTCCTAAACAGATTAGAAGGCACCTCTCCCCCCCCACCTCCACCCCCTCCCCACCCTCATGCTGAAGAATCACACACTGTGGAAGAAAATCAGATGAATCCAGACAGGAAATTGATTCCCAGAGCAAGGCTTCTAAATCTACATGCATCTGAGTTTAGTAAACAGTGGAACAGAATATTTTTCACTTCAATAATTTCCTTAAACTGGCTGACTACAAAATGTTCCAAAGCAAGCCAGAAAGAATGAGAAAACTAAGCTTGAAAGATCAGACAATGGCTGCCACGTTCCTCCCCTATCATATGTCTCGACTTCAAGAATCCAGGGAGAAGAAATTTGATTCTTTGTTTTCAAGAGTCTGTAAGGCGGCTATGTGTGTGACAGCATACACCAGGGGGCTGTGGAAGTACACATTACTCTGGTATGACTAAAAGGAGTGTACTCCTTTGAAAGTAGATGCTAAGAGAACATGTGCAGTAGTTTTTAAGCCAGGGTCTGAAAAAAGCAAAAAACAAAAACAATAGGTTGTAATAGCCCCAGAGTTCTGGAAGGTAGAGATGCATTTACTCTCTAAAAATCTAAACACTGTTACATTTTCTAACGACTCACACTTTAAATAATCTGTTATAGTTTTTAAACACATATAGATTGTTTCTCACATAAACATCCTTCAGAAACACAAAATTTAGGGACTGCCTTTGAGTCAGAGACAAAGAATTAAAATACAATATGGAGTAACTTATAGTACCCAAAAGCTCTGTGCCAAGGCCCAGTGAGTCTGAAAAATGCCTATTGAAGATTCTCAATGTACATCAAGTGTCCACAACTCTGAGAAATCCCTACAGCAAAATGTTTTGTTCAGGTTCGTCTAGGTTTCTTACCTTCAGCCATCAGTTCTTTTTATAAACAGATTGAGGCTAGGGAGGGCGGTTCAGTTGGTAATGTACCCTCCACATAAGCATGAGGATCTGAACTTCGGTCTCTAGCATCTTTTTAAAGACAGACATGGCAGCACATCCCTGCAACCCCAGTGCTGGGGACACAGGTACAGGAGGCTCCTAGGAACTTGCTAGCTGCCAAGCTCCACCTTGTTGGTGAGTTCCTGGTTCAGAAAGAGGCCATGACTCAAAAAATAAGGCAGAGAATAATCGAGGAAAACACCAGATGTCGACCTCTGACTTCAATATGTGCACACAGGAGCACAAACTCATATACATACTACATATGAACACAATTATATGACTCAATGAAATACAAATCAATGATGAATTTGTCAAGGGAAATATTCTTCAATTGTCCATGAAAACAAGTAGAACTTAAATGTTCAGATTCCCATATTCTGTCACTCAAAAGTGGTCACGAACCAAGCTTGGTGGCTCATGTCTGGAACCACAGATAGCTTTGGAGATGATGAGGCAGGGAGATTACAAATCCTAGGCTGACTTAGGCTATATAAACAGATATAGGAGAAGAGAAGTAGTGAATAATGAGGAGAAAAAAGGGGAGGGGGCAAAGGGAGGGAGGGAGGGACTGAGGATAGTGACTAGGGCAATAAAATAATATCATAGACTCTCAGCATCCTGAATGCACGCTCTCACGGCTTAGTTGATAGCTTCACAATAGCCATGAGCTATGATGCTCATAAAGTTGTCTTGTTTTAATGCTATATTTTGGTTATAGACTGTAATAATATTTTAAGATACTGAGGGAGAAACAACTAAAATATGTTTGTTTCTGCTCCCTATTAGGGGAAAAGTCTGACCTCTCACAAGTTAACTTCTTCTCATACAAGCATAAAATAATGCTTGTAAAATTTTATACAAAGCGTAGGTCATAGCATCCCTTTAATAACTTGTACTGAAGACCATTTTTACATTCATCAGCCAAAATAAGTATCTGATATACAAATACAAACTAAGCCACAAGACTGTATTCCAATAAATGTACATTGGACATCTACTTAGTACCAACTACTTTTCCAGGTATGGGAGATACCAGGTAAATCTAAATAAGAATCTTGGTCATCCTTCTCTCAGAGAAGGGTATAGTCTAGACTCTTGTTACAAAAGAGCCTGCAATCAGCAGCATGGGAGTTACCTGGGGTCTTTTCAGGCATCAAAAATCTCGGGTCCAACTCAAAACTATGAAATCTTCACCTGCCTTTTCCCAAGGTCCTAAGGAGATGTCAGTGCCCGAAATGATGACAGAGATCCATCAAGTACAACAGACATGATTAAATACAAAGAGACCAGAGCAATCTACTGGATGAACACATGTAGATGAATACAAACCTACTTTCAAAGGCTGTTCAGCTTGGCATATGGGCACAGCAATTCTTTGAGTAAACTGCTTGGAGCAGCTATGCCAGTCAAAATGTCTTTGTAACTCTTTTCTGTATTTGTCAAACATCATGCTCCCCCTTAAACAGCAAGAAACAGATTTCAATTCCTCTCTAGGAACTGAAGGATAAAATGGCGAGTGGGCGGAACACTTTTAAAAAGAAAGATTAGTTCATCACAAAATGTAACAATTATGTGAGTTTTGAGCATCACAATGTACTTTCCTCTGAATACAGCAGGAATTACTGCTTTC
This sequence comes from Sigmodon hispidus, assembly GCA_004025045.1. NCBI lineage: Eukaryota > Metazoa > Chordata > Mammalia > Rodentia > Cricetidae > Sigmodon > Sigmodon hispidus. The sequence continues at coordinate 6,195 of PVIH01010821.1, forward strand.
ATTTTAATATCAGGACAAGAGAGACCATGTAAGTAGTTCTCAGAGAGCATGGAACTCACCATGGCCACATATCAGTTTGCAGGCACCAAACTGGCATAAAGAAGATATGATGTAATTCTCAGGAAACAGGCCTACATAATTATATTACATTTTATTTAAAATGGAATTCTAAACTTTCATTACTGGATACTACGGAGGCTTAAGAAAGCTCAACCTTTAAAAGTCATTTACTTGCAGATGCAAACACAACTGTGTAGCCCTGAGTCTTAAGCTAACTGAATCCTTAGCTCTGGAAGGACCTACAATGTGGTATAACCATGGTAGCACAAGCCCCAGCCAAGTACTCTAGAAAGAATTTTACTTAGGTCCACAATATATTTGAAGAAAATAGTACATACCAAAAACAAAACAAAAAAATCCTTTGCCTTGGTTTTTATCAAATTATGAACAGATTAGAAGAAGACAAAGGGCATGGCAGGTTTTAGATGACATTTATGTGCTTATCTGTTTGTAAAATATCCTCTTCTTCATGGAAAAATGGGCAGACACAGTATCAGGATAGATTTGAAACAGTTAAAAGTATATTGGCTATTTATCATGGTCTCATTTGTCTACACTAATTCATTACTACAAAACCTTTGTTCTGGACCATTCCTTGCTGACTCTGATATACACAGTACTGACCTGAGACAAAAGTGTACTATCTCTTTTGGTACTAACTATACTGTTTGGTTTTTGAAAAGATGGTTTCTGTATATAAATTTGCTGTTATTCTTAACAGACCTAAGTCTAACAAAAGAAGCTATATTTGCTGTTATTCTTAACAGACCTAAGTCTAACAAAAGAAGCTAATGGTATTTGTAGAGATGGCTCATCTATTAAAAGTATCTGGGAGGCCTGTTCTTTTCTGAAAGGAAACAGAGGAACAGAGGATCTGGGGGAAAAAAGAGGTGGGGGTGGGGGACTGGGAAGTTTGGAGGGGAGTGGGATGTATGAGAGAAGAATTACAAAAATAGTAAAAAGAAATAAAAAATAAAAAGAGTACTTGTTCTGCAGAAGAGCTGGGTGTGATTCCCAGCACCCATACACAGGCTCACAACCATCTGTAATTTCCACAGGCATACACATGGTGCATATACATACATGCAGGCAAAACACACACAACCATGAAATAAATAAATCTTTAAAAGAGAACAAGAGAATGATAGAAACCAAAAATACTGCATAAGAATATGAAAACTTAGCCTTCAGGAGCCACACACACCTAGGTGCAGATCTCAGTTCAGACTTTTAAATTTTGAGGTGAGATATTCAGCCTCTTTAAAATTAGAATGAGCTTATGAACGTGCTAAGAAAATTAGAAATGTTTATGATGCATGAGAAATATTATCATGCATTACCACCTGAACAGGAGGAAAGAGGCCCTGCACCAATTGATTGTCTAGGTGAGTAGGTGCACAGTCAAGACAGCAGCTTGTATTTGTATCCCTCCTGGGCAAACCTGGTAAAAAAAAGTTCCTCATGCTGCCGTGAGAGTAAGTGGACAACAACCTGGGGAGCTTCCAGAACAGTAACCACAGCAGACATGTTATCTGCATAGCTACTGCTTGAGGGTTGATTGTCTTCTTGGGGGGGGGATCCAATTATTTTGTTTTTATTAATTTCCTTTCCTTTTTGGCAACTGTATTTGCCCAACTTGCTGTGGTTAGAGTGAATTTTTAAATTTTTGGCCCTGGCTAGAGGTAAGAACCATGTATCTCAAGACTCAGACTGGCACAGGGTGAACTTATAACTCTGGCAAGGCCAATCAGTACCTTTTCAGGGAAAGATATAAATATAGGACATTCTCTCCTTTCCTGAGAATAAGGAAAATGAGGATATATGACACTTACAATAGCCAATAAAAACCTGCCAAAGACAGTTCTTACAACATCCTGAACAATTAGACAGGCCTACATCTAACCATTCACTGGCCAGATTGCCAAAAAGCACATAGAAGGTTCTGTTGACTGATGCACAGGAGGGAAGTATGAGGAGTGTTGCAGGGTATAGTTAGAAAGACAATTATCTGAGAATACAGAGAAGTAAAAAGAACGGGGGGAGGGTAAGGTAATCTTTCCAGAGTTCAAAAATCTTCACAAAGCACAGGAGCCTAATAAGGGCTTTGGGTGTGAGTAAGTTTAACTTGGGGAAGATAAACTTTCTGCCATCCAGAAGTTACAAACTCAGAAGCACTTAAATGATGTTCAGCATATAATATTTTAAATAACTAGAAAATGGTGCAGGGTTGTACGGAAAAGAGGAGCTGAGAAACAGACAAAACTCCATAGTGCAGATTACTAGCTGGGATGGTGGCACAAATCTTTACCACCAGGATTTGACAAGGGGAGCTCTGTGAATTGAGGCCAGCCTGGTCTAAAAACAAAGGAAAAGTGTGTCTCATTTCACTGCAGAGGATGTGGGAACAGAGGAAAATGAATTGGAGTCATGGCCCTCCTTAGAATTGAGCTATGAGTGTGCCCTTGTGTATGACTGTATGATTGGGTGCCATTTATAAACTGGCTCACACAGTGATGATAAGATAGTGAGGGTGGATTTAATAATCCAAACAGAAGCCAGAGTAGAAGAATAAGATGGAATCACTGAACTGGTGGTGAGACATTCTTTAGCCATGGCTAAAAATTCATGATAAGAAAAAGAAAAAATATCAAAAGCATGGGAAATAAAAACTGATAGCTCATGGAAAGTCCCTGAAAATTAGAAAGTGAATAGAATTAAGAATATGAGCTTTAAAGAGAGGTTATACACAATAGCAGTAAGAGGGACAGTACCACTGAAGCTGTGATAATAAAGTTAGAAACTGAGCAAGGCATAATGGTGTACACTGGAGATCTCAACACTTAAGAGGCTACAGAAAGAGAAGAGCAAGTTCAAAGTCAACCTAAGATATACAGTGATGGCCTCTATCAAAAATAAATAAATTGAATCATCATTTGAACAATTAGACTCAACTATTTCTGAACCTTCCACTTCCTAGATTTCTAACTTACATAAACAAGGGAGGGATGCTGGCTAAGGATGAAATCATGTCAATATGTTGACTACACAAATGAGACAAACAGGCTCTGGAGTGGAGATTTGTTGACTCAGGACCAACAAGAGAGTAAGCAAAAATTATAAATGATTTCTAAGATAAGCAGGTCTCTTTTAGAGAAAAACAACACAAAAATATACATTGATTGGTAAAGTTCTCAGCTTGGAAAACACTTCAAAAGTTTTATTTTCATATGTGCATTTTCCCAGTTATGTTTCACTTAGATAAAATATAAAAATGTAAATAAGTTTCTGTTGCCTGAATATACAGAAAGAAATAGCATAAACAAAATCCAATATTTGTTTATTTTGGTATTAAAAATGCAATTCAAAACAACAATAGCCAATTCTCATTGATAACTTAGAGAATCTTTATGCTAGCCAATTCCTAACTAACCCTCTTTAAAAACTTTATCAATTTAATCATTTATTTTTGCCATTTTATAGTTGGAAGACCTATTGGGTAGCAAAAAGTCTGTCTAAGAGTTTATGTTTAGTCAACTGGAATGCTTCCCTTAACAGACAGCTTTCCCTGAGATGGAAGGACAGGCCACATGCTGAGAGCCTACAATCTCTTGACCAACCTCAGGCAAGCCTGGCTTTAGACAAGGTGCTCCGCTTTAGGCACTGAACCCACTAGGGTGCTTCCTTCTATATAATACTTTTTTACTGACAATCATAGAGCAAATTCAAGAGAAAACAGTGAAGATGTCAGGGAGAGATGTAAAGGGATAGAAAGGTTCCAGAAACTGCTATCGAAAGAGCACATTCAAGCACGCTCACATGCTCACACACGCTCATAGCAAGGTACAGAGAGAATTTAGATTCTAGATATCCATCTTCTGAAAAAAGCAGATAGAGAGATGTGTCTCTATAATGAATTTCAGGAAGGCTAAAAACATGGGTACCTCACTCTTCTCTATTTCTTTTCCAACCCTCCTCAAGTAGAAGTCTGGGTAAAAATGTTCTCTGGCCATGCAGCCAAACTGAATTTATTCTTCCTATTCCTTTTAGCCATAGCCATAGCCATAGTAGAGACAGAAGCCTCCTCAGGCTCTCTGAAACATACCACAAATCCTCCTATGTTCCACCAGCTTGTTTCATGGAAAAAGAAAGAAGCAGTAAAGGAATGCAGCCCACAGCATCACCAGTGTGGCCTGATGAATGTGGAAAGGGGACCATGCCTTAGGAATGAGGCCTATGATGGTACACTGTCATTACCACAGCTTGAAAAGGGAAGTTCACATGAGGCCTGTGGTTGACTTCTCAACCCTGCTGGTAGAATTGCATGCCAATAAGGAAATTGCAGTTCCTAAATAAACAATAAGCTGGGCACTGTGCAACAGCAATGGTGCAGACACTGGCTGTTAGTCTGGACTGTGATGACCAATACACAAGACAAAAAGCTAAGGTTTCAATACTACAAGAATGTCACCTCAACTCAGACTCAACAGAGACATCTTTTGAGAGTGCAAATGACCAGTACAAAGCCTCCAAACATGGTAGATACTTTAAAGCAGCACACTTAAGTCCAACTCCTTCATTTGCCAGATACTTGGGAGCAAGAAAGAGAAGCTCCTCGGTCATTTATTATAGCATGACAGCAGCATGCGCAAGCCCTCAGCCATTTATTATAGCATGAGAGCAGCGTGAGCGTATGATATGAGTCACTTAGTGTTTTCTCCACTGGTTTCGCCTTGTAAAGACATTTGAAAGTCTTTTCAAAATGCAAATCATGACTGCATTCAGAGCTGAGACTCTGCCTAAAGTAAGTTTATTTAATTCTGTTTCTCTGGTGGTCTTTCCTCAAATGCAGCACACACACACACACACACACACACACACACACACACACACACACACATAGTGGACCTTAAGCATTCTTATTTCATTGAAAGAGGGGAAATCTTTAGCATGAATGTCTTGGATCTTCAGCTTTCCTTACAATGGTACTATTTGGATCCAGTATCTATCTGCATTTGGTCTCCTAAAACTCCACTGAATTTGCTACTGTGCCATCCACTCCTAAGAATTAAATACAGTGAATAAATGAGGGGAAAAAAGTTAAATGGCAGAAACTTTAAAAAGGCACAGAATTCTGGCCCAAACTCCCAATCCAGTCAAAGAGAGTAAGGAGGGATTATATAAGCAAAGGGGTCAAGAGCATGATGGGGAAACACACAGAGACAGTTGAGCTATTGGGAGCTCATGGGCTCTGGACTAACAGTTGGAAACCTGCATGGGACTGAACTAGGCAGTCTGAATGTGAAAGACAGTATGTGGCTTGGGCAAATTGTGGAGCCTCTGTCAGTGGGACCAGGATTTATCTCTAGTGCATGAACTGGCTTTTTGGAGCCCACTTCCTGTAGAGGGATACCTTGCTCAGCCTTCATATGGAGAATGGGTTTAATGCTGCCTCAACTTGATACACAGACTCTATTGACTCCCTATGGGAATCCTCACCCTCTCTGAGAAGTGGATGAGGGGTTGGGTGGGGAGAAGCTGGGGCTAGTAGGAGGAGGGGAGGGAAGGGGAACTGTGGTTGGAATCACAAACCCAGAAAGATAAGCAGAGGATGGACTCACTCATTGGTGGACTCTAAACAACAAACAAAACAAAACAAAACAAAACAAAAAGCATGCCCAAGCTGCAAGCCACAACCACTGAACAGCTTGGGATCTGAAACATCTTGGACTGACTCCTTGGATCCCACTCCCCCTAGAGGAACATCTGACTCAGTCTTGAGGGAGAAAATTGAATCTGCCAGGAGTGGAGACTAAACTAAGCAATACTGGGACAGTGGGACCATGGGACTGCCTGCTGCCTGTCCAGGGAGGGGATGGGGAGTTGTGGAGAAGAAAGAATGACCTGATGTGGTGGGAGGGGGAAGGGACCTTGAATAAGGATATACAAGGATAGAAAATGTGACTTCTTTATTTATAATAATAAAATAATAATATAATAATAAAAAAAGAAGAAGAAAAAGAAAAAAATAAAGTCTCCTCAGTTCTCCAGGCTGCTGCATGTGACAGTACTTTAACATTTGATGGTATAGATATCTCTGACTGAATATCTTTATGATGGACACTTTGGTGGCTTTATTTTTTTTGTAGATGTGATAAATGATAGTAACACATGCTTTTAATTTTGTGGGTGTGTAGCTGGATGTAGGATTTCTAGGTTGTGTTTAGCATTTTGAGGTATTGCCCAGTCTGACAAAATGTTCTGCATCATTTTATACCCCCATATGAACATTCAAGCTTTTAAATATTTCCACATCTTTTTCCAACACTTATTTGTTGTTTTTATTTTAGTCATCACATGGAGGAGAGGCATTAATCTAAATATAATTTTATTTGCATTTCCCTAATGACTGATGATACCTAGGTTCCTTGATGTCCATACTGGCCACTTAAATACATTAAAAAAAATAAAGTTTCTGGAATACTTTTATTCAATTTCCAATTTGGTTATCTGCTTCTCCTTCTTGAATGTTCTCTACTTTTAAATGAGTAAATTTTGTGTGTATGTATGTATGGACAGAAATTAGTCTGTTTCACTGGCTATTAATAGTGCATTTGTGTTAGTGTTTTAAATGTTCAATAATATATAATTTATGATTACTTTCTGAATGCCATTCAAATAATTAATAGTGATGTTTATTCAGACAATTCCTGCTGGTGCCTCGGCAGCAACATGAAGTGTAAGTGGAACCGATTCAGGACAGGCAGGCAGTTCTCCCTTCTACTCCATCCAGGAATACTTTCCTAGTCCATCTCCCTCCATCCACAAACATTTGGAACAATTCTCTGAAGATGACATCTAGACCTACACAATTTGTGTTTGGATTCTGAGGGATTTGTTTAGCTTGGTGGTGAGTTTTTAAATGGCATCATCACTTTCTTTAGACACTTGGATATTCCATTTTCTCATGCAGTTTTGGCAGGTTGTACCTTTAATAGAATTTAGTTGTTTACCTAAAATTTTAATTTCATCATCATGAATCATTCACAAATACTCTCGCTTACTTTACGATCTGGAGGAATGTCATACTTCCTCTGCTTTGGTTATTTAAGCTGTCTCCAGAGTTGCCCAACAGGACCTGTCGATTCTGGTAATCTCTTCAGAGAGCTAGTAATTGGCATTTGTGTTCCTTTCTAGACAATGCTAACTTTTCAATTCACTAATTTTAACTTTTACTTTTACTTTCTTTCCTTTACTTTCTCTTGGTTTCTCTTCCTTTGCTTCTGGCTTAAAAAGTTTCCTCTCAATCATTTGTATGGCACACTCTTCCCCAGACATCCCTTATACTTATCAGTCTCCTTGTCTTCACTATGATGGTCCCTACCTCTTTAAACCCACAATGCAGCCCATCCATTTTGTATGACAGTTTTCCAAGGCCTTCCTCCCATGCTGCTTTCTCCAAGAGATATTTCCTGACCTCCCCACCCCCACCCTCATTTGACAGCCTCTGGGTCCCCATAGCCCATCTCTGCCTTTCTTATCTGATTTTGTAACCTGGGCATCCACTCCTTCTTTTAGCATCATGATGACTGACAGCTCAGTTATGGTGGTTTTTTATGGTATTTTTTCTAGTTTGATTTTTGTTATTTTATTTTGTTTTTGAAGACTCACCATATGGTACTGTGTACAAAATAACTGCTCAATAAACACTGGTATATATGACTCAAATTCAGGAGTGATATTTTCACAACTAAGGAAGTTAATAGCAGTAATTATCAACTAGAAACCCAGTCAAACAATCAAAGTCAAATATCCCATAGGAAGAGTTCTCAGAAGATAGGAAAAATGCTGTACTTTTATTTTTATCTTGCTTGTTCTAAAGACAATTAAATATTCAGAGCTACATTAAACTGGAAATTTTGCTTTTGCTGTTTTTGGATGTCACTTACAACCCACAAGTCCCTTTTATTTAAAAAAAAAAAAGTTAAGTGGGATATAAATAGTTTCAAACTATAAGATGAAAATATGAAGACATTTCCCAAGGGAGAAAACTAAGTTATAGCATAATTCTAGTAACATCAATGAATGGGGTACATTAAAAAATCCTTTTCTGATTGGATTTAAAACCTGCAACACAGGACAAAGCACATACCATGCACAGGAAATCTGACCAAGAACCTAGATTGGGAGCTCATAGGTATCAGAGGTGACGCTATTATTATCATTCTGCTACATAAACATAGTATCAAACTGCAGTGTGTCTGTGCCTCGCTTTTTGGAGATTAGCACAACTCTCAGACTTTATCAAAGAAGCTGCATTGTGCGGATGGTGGTTAATACCCAAAACTAATAAGAGTGCACAGAGTAAGTATTGATGGAGTATTTAGCCACAATAAGAAATCTATATCACACACATAAACAAAAGGCTCAGGGACCATCCCCAAAGAAAGAGCAGAACAATGTTAAGAGCTAGAAGTCAGGGAAAACCAGAGCAACACTGTCTTCAGAATAACAGGACCTGATGCACTCATGCACCCACAGTGGCTGTGCTGGTCTGTGTAAGACACTCCAAAGATAAAAACCAGTTGGCATCCTAGCATGGAGGGAGATGGGATCCACACACCTCTACCCCTAATTCAGGAACTATAGAAAGCTCAGCTGGCCACGTGGCTGCAAAATGGCCCATGCTCCAGCAGAAAGCCCATATTTCAGCAACATTATTCCTCTGGCTTCTTAATCTTCTGTAGTTAACAAGCTCACCAGATCAAATATGATTTCTGAAACTTTTACTAAAACTCTTACATATTTCAGAGATATACATTTGATAACACCTGTTGAACAATAGATAATATCTACTGCACTAGCAGAAGGTTAGTTTTCTTTTCTTCTTTTGTGTATATGTGTGTATGTGGGGAGAGAGGTAAATGAGTGGTTATGTGCATGTTTGATGTGGGATGTCTTGCTACTATTGGTTAATAAAAAAGCTGTTTTGGTCTATAGCCAGGTGGGAAATCCAAGACAGATACCAGAAGGGAAAAGGGGAGACATGATTCAGCCGCCCAAGAAGCAAGATGTGAAAATACCAGTAAGCCACCGGCTATATGATAAGGCATATATTTATAAAAATGGGTTAAGTTGTAAGAGCTAGTTAGTAATGAGTCTGAACCAAAGACCAAACAGTTTGTAAATAATACAAGCCTCTGTATGTTTATTTGGGACCAAGCAGCTGTGGGACACAGGAAATCTGACTATATATGCAAGTGTATACCTACCTGTAGCCTTGGAGCCCACATCAGTTGTCTTTCTCAATTACTCTCCACTTCATGTTTTGAGACAAGTTTTCTCATTGAACCTGGAGTTTGCCATCTGTCTATGTTGGCTGACCAACAGGCCCCACAGACCAGCCCTGGCCACCACATCTCCAGTACTTGGACTTTTGGGCACACACCACCATCTCTGGATTTTTGTGTTGGTGCTGAGCTGAGAATCTGAACTCAGGTCCTAACATTTATCTAGAACATCTACACAGCAAGCTCATCACCAGCCAAGACATCTTCCCATCCCAGAAAATATCTTTGTTAATCATCAGGTTTATTTGTTAAGCAAGTGAGGTAACAGAAGGTCTTTTTCTTTTCAATCTGGGCTGCTAAGTTCAGCATGAAGTTTTATATTCTGTCTCAGGAATCATGATTTCTCCAGCATTGGTTGATCTTCACTATTAACAGCAAAACGAAGAAATAAAAACCTGAGTTTCTCCCTTCCCTTCCTTCTGTGGATTAGGGGGCTGTTGCAGCCATCTTCCTCTGACAGGCAGAGAGAAGCTGTCTGAAAACAGCTCTCATGAAGAAGGACAAGACAAGGAACAGAATGAGACAAAAAGGCGTATGCTGATATTTCTTGAGTCCCCAGATAAAGCTGTGCCTGGAACCATACCCTATTTTGTTTGGTTTGTTGTTGTTGTTATTGGGTTTTTTTTGTTTTGATTTTTAGTTAAATGAGCCAATAAATTTCCTTGTAACTTCAACAACTCTGAATTAGGCTCTCACTGTCTTACAATTTCTAGGTGACAAGTACTACTACTATTCACATACTTTACTTTTAAAAATAGACAAAGTTTATCTATAAACTCAAGAAAAAGCTTTGAGCAGAATGTTCATATCAAATTTATAATAAAAACAAGTTAAGAATGTATTCTTTCAAAGGGTTAGCATTAAAGGGGAAAAAAATGAAGCCCCAGTCTCTGAGCTGTTGTTGTGGGCAGTTCAGAAGGGCAGAGAGGAACTTAAAAGAGAACCAGAAAAGGGGTTCAGGGACCCCACGAGAAAGGAAATTCTTGGAGAAGCGCACACAGTTTTGTACGTGCAAATGTGGACATACCTGCCACACCAAATCAGGGCCAAATTTAAAACGTGGAGATTCCTGCAAGAAGATAAATCATCAGTGACTTCATTCTCTTCCTCTAGTTCTCACTCAGGAGGACTGCCCCCTATCGGGATGCAGATGGTCTTCTCCAGGGCTAACCCTCCAAAGACTTTCATATAAAATCACCAGGCTGTGGGGCACCCAGAGCCCAGAGTGCACTAGGAAGGTGCTCAAAAGAGCTTGAGAGAAGCAAGACTTTGCAGACCTCTACACCAAACCCCTTTGCTGAGTGAATACAAATATTTGTAGAAACAAATGGGGTTCAGAACTTCATCCCCAGCTTTCCCAAGGGATAAGAAACAAATAAGGAATAATTTGTTAGCTCTAAAGGGCATGGTGGCATATGTAATCCTGGCATTTTGGAAGGAAGACAAGAGGTTCCGGAGGTCATGGTCACCCTTGACTACACAGTAAATTTAAAGCCAGCTTGAGATATGTGGGACAAGAAACAAGAACTGTTTGGTTTTTTTTTTTTTTTTGCTTTTTTTTTTTTTTTTTTTTTTTTTTTTTTTTTTTTTTTTTTTTTTTTTTTTTTTTTTTTTTTTTTTTTTTTTTAAATCTATCTCTTTCTAACTTTAGATTTGGCAAGGCACTAGATAACAATGATGATATCCAGCCAAATCCAAGATTTAAAAAAAAAAAAATCTTAGATTCCAAGCTCTTAGTTTCAGTTCTGCTCACAGGTCCCCTCTAAGGTTTGTTCCCAACATTCTCTCTAATTTCTATTACACAAAATTAGATGAGCTCAGAGCCTCCATCACATGTACATGCGTGACTTAGGCAATGACCTTGCACCAAGGGCCTTTATAACCAGTTTAGGTATGTGGAGTCGAGATGCTAATAGAACACAACTTCTCCATGGATAAATACAAAATAAAGCTAATGCGATCTGGGAAACACCAAAAGGGCAACAGGATTTAGGCTCTGTGTCCTGAGACATATATTCACCTCCATTTGTCCTAAAAATATGGTTCTATACCTACGCTCAGCATCACCAACATCCATAAAGGAAAACTTAGGCTCATTTAATAAGGAATATGCTTACATTTATTTTGCTCATGTATTTTATGCCTCCCTAGTTAGCTAGATGAAATGAATGTTCTTTTTTCTCTTATAATGAAATATGAAGTGGGAGTAGCAAATAGAATAAGACAGAATTTCTACTTTAACCAGTCACCAAAAATGTAGTCCTCAAATAATGGAGACATTTAACAGGGAACACCTATCATACAAGGTAAATGCCTCTCAAGAGATCTCTACAATTCTTTTGTTTAAAAAAAAATGGAAATTTGAAAACAAATGATGTACATTCACTTTGTATTACCTTTGTGATCACAAAGGCAGTCACTGTAAAGGTAGGTAGATGGGAGGGAAAAAGAGCCACACTTAAAAATTAAATGTGTTCCCCCCTCTCTTGTGTATGTACATGTGGTAATGTTTTGTTTTAAGTTTTATTTTTGAGTTTTGATTTTTCTTTTCTTCCTTCATTCTAATCTCAGTGTTGCTTGCAATGAGAAGTAAAATCCCAGTGATAAACCACTGTCTTCTAAGCACAGAATAAAGTTACATAAATTAACAAGCACAACTCATAGCTACTATTAACCCTTACTGTTCGATCTTATTAATACTTCATTCAAATAATACTTTTCAAACCAGCCTGCTCAAGTATCTCTCAAATGCCCTGATTCATGTAACTGGGCTGGAGATGTGTAGCTATACAGTCAGTGTTTTACATTATTGCCACAAAACCAAGTCCTCAGTAAAAACACTGTCACTGACTAGTTTAAAAAAATTTCACCACAATTGTACATGCAAAAAATCCAATAGTTCATGTGAATTTTTCTGTAGGGGCTGAGAAGTTCTGAGAGACAATTTATAATCATGTTCTGTGAGACAGCAAAGTCAGCCATCTGAAAGTAAGCTTTGGGATTCTCACAGGACAGTGGGGTCTGGGAATATAAGTCTGACATGAGGTATGGACTCTGCCAACTGCAGATACATTCAGGCTGAGAACATTTTCTCCTTAATAAAACAATTTAAATAAAATTATCCGTTTTTAAAATAAATAATTTTACCATTTGTTTCCTTCTGACAAAATAAAGGAGAAAAAGAAAACTGGAAATAAATGAGTTCAAATGCCTAGACACTGTCAAACCAAACATGTTTCATTCACATTTGCCTCCTAATCAGAGACCAGGACGTGTCCATCACTGCCAACTTGATTATATCTCACGTGCCCTAAACCTAGTCTTGAGGATTTTTTTTCTTTTTTATTCCTTAAAGTAGTTTCTCTCCATGCCTTTCAATAGTACTTCTATACTTTGCAAGTATTTAATACATTGTTCTTACTTCCAGACCAGCTAAGAAGAAAGTACTGGGGTTAAAAGAAAGCATCATTCTTTGAAAAGGGAATCCTGGGACAGTAGAGTTTTCTGATTTAGTGACTCCAGTGCTCCATGTCAAGTTCTAGTTTCTCAAAGGTGTCTGCTCATCATAATGGGGGGGGGCATGCTTCATTTAGAAGTAAACATTTGCAATGCTCAAACAAGCAAGCTCTTTAAAGGCACTCGTTGGTCACACTCTGGGAAGGAGCCCAGCTCCTTTCAAACATGGGCTACTTGAGCCCTTTATTCTTCCATCTGGAAAAACTCCTTAATTAAAAGGCCAGCAAATGAAAGGCACTAAGAAAAGCAAAATGAGCCAGAGGCGGAGCACCCTTCATAGTGTCTAAAGAAAAACAATGGATTCGTGCACATGTTTGTCAGGCACTGATCAGTTACAAGAAACTCTCAGGCACAACATGCTTAGTTCCTACCTTCATTTCAATGACAGTCTGGAGCGCCTTCGTCTTGGCTGGCTCCGGCTGAAGTTGGCTTCTTCGGTGTAATTCCTGGGGGGGAACACGATAGAAATAAGCCTGACGGTTCATCCTTCTGTTATACCATGACCTTTACACAGCTAGCACGCAGCCCACCAGGTCCAGCTTCCCTGTATGCAGACATAAACAAGCCACAGGTGCCTCTTCCCCCACACTCTTCAGTATCCCTCCTGTCTGTCTGCAAGCCTGGGTTCCGGTGAAACGCTCCTGGCACATGCGCTATTTCTGAAACTTCCATCAATAATTAATGTCAACTGTGACAAAGCCAGAAAGTAATCATAGTCCAAACACTGTTCAACACGGGCTGGTGCCCAGCCTTCAAATCATAATTTACTAAATTATATTACTCTGTGCTCCCAGCACAAGCACAGCAAGGAGACAGAAGAAAGAAAATGACTAACGTGGCTGCAAATCTGCTGATCGCTGGCTGGCTCACATGGCATTCTGCTACTGAGGCAGGTTTGCAGTGAGCAATTTAAAGCCATTTAAAGTTCAACTGTGATACTTTCTGGAGGGGGTCTGATGAGTCCTTGTGAATCTCTCATTTCTCAATTTACACTTTAGTTTCTTGCTCAAAATCACATGTGTGGGTGATATACTTATGGATCATGATGCCAAAAAATTAAAACTGGCATTGAAACCAATTAAGTCAAAGGAGAGACAAGATTGGTCAAAGCCAGATGCATACCCAAGGACTCCTGGAAGGCTGGCTGTGGTTCCTTTAGCTAAAGAGCAAATTATTTTACGTTTAAAAGTTCTCTTGCCACATGCTTTTCCTCAAAAGAACCATTTACAAAGACTTTGAAAAGTTATCTCAGCAGAAGAAAAATCACAAAGCTTGTTCATGTCATGCTTTGATTCTCTTAACAAATAATCAACAGTTTTCTGAAAGTCATTACCAAGAGAGTAGATGCAGACTGCTGATACAGGTCATTCATGGAGATTTCATTAAGATTTACTTCTGGATCCAAGAGAGCCAATTTAAAATCAATATGGAATACCTCTAGGCTTTTGAGCCACTGGAGCATAAACATTAATGTACTGGGAATGGATCTTCTTATCATACCATTTGCAGATTAAGAGAAACTATGACAAACAAGATGGTTCTCTAGCAAGAAATGGTTTCCAGCAAAGGTAATTGGGGGGAGGGGGTTCTGATGATAGCTTGGGGTAAGATACAGGTACCACTATCTATCAGATATCTATCAGGTGCCATCTATCAGATAGAAAGCCAAGAATACTCTAAAGCATCCCACAAATGTACAAAGTCACATTTAATTAATATCTGTCTTTTCCCAGAAGGACATTTAAAGTTAACTACCTTCTATCACTTCTTCCTATCACCTCTATTTCATAAAAGATGGGAGACACAGATGTAAAAACTGATAGAAAAAAAATACCCAACATTTCACACTAAAGGCAGTCCTCTCCTAGGCAAGGTAGATGAACAGGTAACTGGTACCCTCCTTTGGCAATCTTTTATGCCAGTGACCAAGAAATCCTGACTGGGTGCTGAAGCCAACTGTAGACTTACCACCAACAACCTGAGCTTAGAGTTTTGAGAATCACATCATATTCCCCCCACCTCAGCTGACACTTTTCTTCTAGAAACACATCCCTGGGAGGTATAGAATCTATGAAGAGAGAAACAGAGATACCTTTCCTTCTAGAGGCTTGTGACTGATGGGATCTGATAATGTGAGTGTTGTCCCTGCAAGTGGCAGGGGTTTATGAAAGACTGATCTTATAAACAGTTGTTTACTGAGATCTACAGTTGCTGTACTGCTTGCTTCTTGAACATCTTGGCACTACCAATAAGGAAGATGACCTACAAGTGAACCCAAGGTGCTTCCGGCAAACACTGGGGCACCAGCACCTACCATGGCCCACTTCGAGGTACCTAAATGGTGTCACTTAGTGGGGAGCTGGGAAGTGCTGTGGCTGGCATACTGTTTAACTGATCCCCAAAGCTGCATTAGAATCTTGGTTCTGAGGGTGGCAGTATGAAAGGAACGCATGGGAGACTCAGGTCATTGTCTTCAGACAGGAGTAGGTACTCCTTATGGGACTTTGGGTATATTTTCATAAGAGGCTGCTACAAGAGTAGGCCCATCTCTCAAGTGCTCTGTCCTCCCCTTGACCATACCTTCTCACATGCATCCTTACCATGAACTCATTCTTCAGGACATGATGCAGGCAGGGGTCTCCTAGAGCCCATACCATGTATGGACTATGAACTCTCAGAACTGTGTTGAATGCATCACTTGTCTTAAAAAGTATCTGGTATCAAGTGTTTTGTCTTAAGAGTGGAAAACATAGAAAGTATAAAGTAGAACCTCATTGTATTGCATTTTCTAAAACACAGAAACTAAAAAACAAGTAATGATCTAATGAGGAAATTATCAGTTTATTAAAGTTTTCTTAATTCTCAGTTTGTAAATTTAACTATAACACTATTCTGTAGAACCAGTTTCAACGTTCAGCTTTCATGGGTCACAACCAACCTAGTTCCATATACCACTGTATGAATCCTACATAAACTCCAACCTCTAAAGAAAGCTACTTAATCCTTACCACAGCTTCCTACATTGCTGATCAGCAATCAAACCTCACAGACAAGAAAATGTGAAGTCATTCACTTTAGAGTGGTTCTATATAGTTACTTGTATTTAAAAAAAAAAAATGCACTTCACAGGTCACCAGTTCTGAGACCATATAGCATCAAAAAAAACTATCTTTAAAGTGGGCTGGAGAGATGGTCCAGGGATTAGAAACACTGTCTGTGTTTCCAGAGCCAGATTGCTCAGGTTCAAGTCCCAGCATCCACAGGGTGGCTGACTCCATAACTCCAGTTCCACGGAGACCAAATGCCCTTGCCTGTCTTTGCTGCTACTGTATGCATATGATGTATATACACACATGCAGGCAAAACATCCATACACATAAGATAAAAAATTAATTTAAAATAATAATTTTTAATGAAAGACAAATGCCCAAGCAAGGTGTGACACAAATATATAATCTCCAAACACTCTGGAGGCTGAGGCAGCCTTCCACACAGCAAGACCCACCTTTTTAAAAGAGGGAAAGCAGAGAAATGATAGTTTCATACCACAATAAATCCTATCCTAGAATAAAAATCAGAAGATAATCTGAGGAAATAGGTTATATAAAACAGGTCAAAATAATCAAGAAACAACTAATTGGAGGTAACATAAAAACCACACAGTGAAGGTATGAGCTGCTCTAGTTTCTGCAAAACATGAAAACATCAGGATAGACAAGCAAAGATGCTAAATCTGTACAAAATCTTGCAAAAGTAGATGTGGTTCTCTTCTTAATCCTCATACCTCTTACCAAAATCAAGCTCAAAACCCATTTCATAAAAAATAAAGCCCCTGCTACCTGGGAATTGTGATTCTCCTGGTACTCCGTCTGTAGACCAGGCTGGCCTTGAAGTCCCAGAGATCTGCCTGCCTCTGCCTGCCTTCTGAGAGCTAGGAAAAAAGGTGTGAGCTACCACCGTCTGGCTGGAAACTGTAATTCTTACCTTCACAGTGACTGTCAATTGTGACTTCAGTTTGTAAGGATCAATCACCTTTATCTCCAGGTGTCAGGAAAGAGACTATAATAACCTGTGTACAGAGTACGCAGGTAGTCTGAAGGAGCCACCTCAGTGTTTCAGTCATCTCAAATATTCTGACAATGTTCACTGTGCCTTGGCAGAGAGGACCACTAACCCCTGGAGATGTGGAATTTTTAGGAAGCTCCCTGCTCAATGTCTAAACTGAGCATCCTAGCCAGCGGAACTTAGACAGCAATAGGAAGTCACTTTCCAGAGAATCTTCTAAGTTACTCCTATGCCTCCTCCCTTCCTAGCTGCTAGCTGAAGGATTCCAAGGCCCAGGAAGATGGCTAGGCCTTAATCCAAAAGAAGCCTGGGTTGCTGAAGCAACAAAAGTTTGAAAAGTCTGAATACCTATAGAGAAAGAGAATAAATTAACAATACGCTTCTGCCAAATTAAGCTGTGAAGCTTGCAGGCTTTAACTGCAGAAACCCCAGCTCTCTGCTTCAGCTCTACAATGAATGCAGGGAAAAAGAACATCTTATCAGGCCTATGCTGTTTGCTGCTCCTAAATTGCTGCACAGACATTAGTATGTGATTATGTGCCCAAGTTTTTCTAAACAAACAATAAATAGATGGTTCCTCCTTAGATGCTCGAAACTGTCCCTAGCCATCCACAAGATGCACCCACCATGCATCTGAAATAGCAAACGGCTTTCCCTAGGAGAATTTGATGTTCTCACCACGTATTAGGGTGAGGGAGTACAAAGTTTAGCTTGAATGCACTTTAACTCCACACTCTTCTGGGTCAAAGGTCTCTAAAGAATCAATTTTTTAAGTGTATTTTCTCTCATACTACACACACTCACACATACACATACACACTAGTGTGCAGTGTGCAGAGCTTCATACTTCCACAGGACCTGGCTCAGAATTTTGACTTTGAATCAAATTTTGGGCTAAAAATCATTCATTGTGAGAAAAGAGCACTGTACTGAGAGTCACAGGTCAGGACCTACAACATCCCAGCCTGGGTCCTGGACACATCTCTCCTCCCCCTCTCTAAAGCAAAAGAAAGGCAGCTTTTATATGGGTGAGGTGAGGATGAAAGCACAATGCTTTTAGCCTGAGAATGGCACTGACTGCACAGGCAGCTGATTGCAAAATGCTCAGTTCTGGCTGCTGGTTCTAGCCAGACCCATTCTCAGGATCAGAGAGAGAGAGAGAGAGAGAGAGAGAGAGAGAGAGAGAGAGAATATGAGGGGAGGAACTGGCAGTGCAATTCCAGCTGCCAGGCTTTTCCAGTGCAAGAATTTCAACCAAGAAATATACCAAGATCCTAGAATTCTGCTCATGAAATCTCAAGGGGCTCATTGGAGTGACATCTCTTGGCACTTAATGAGAGTCTGAAATCTAGTTTTTTAATCAGATAGACCCTAGCTTCCAAGATGAGCCAAAACACTGTCCATATATATCACACACTTTCTTCAGTAGATAAGGAGGAAGAAAAACATTCAAAGCTTAACTTTCTTCCCAAAGGTGATTATTATTTTTATTTGGCTCTATCTTAGTGTGGTTCTGGAATTCCATGTTAGAAACCAGCTAACACAACCTAGTATTATTAAATAATATTTTATTATGTTCATGAATTGTAGGTCATGAATGTATGAAGTGTGAAAGTGAAATGACGTATTTCTATGGGATAACTGGAGCCACCCCAAGATGTCTTCTTTCCCTAATGTCTTTCAATGTACCTGGAAAACAACTTGAAGGCTGAGCTTGGCTAGAATGGACTCTGAGCACCAATGTACAGTCTCAATATGGCCTGGGCATCCTCAAAGCAAAGCAGCCTCAGGGTAATATCACCCTGAGCAAGCTCCCAAGAGCAAGAGTCACAGAAAGTAAGCAGGCAATTGCATTGTCTTTGAGAATCTCAAGCTATAAAATGGCTTTGCCATATTCTATTGTTTGAAACAGTAATAATCCTTCTCTGGTTCCAGCATGGAATGCAAAAGAATCTGTAGCCATTTTTCATGACTGCCACTTTCAGGGCTAGGGAGGCAGCTCACGGGAAAGGTACTTGCTAGCTTGGGTAAGGCTCTGGATGCAGGCCCTAGCATCACAGGGGGAGAAAAGCTGCAAAAGATTGTCATTCTATGGACCAAAACCAAGTGGAGAAGTTAGCAAGGTAACAATATGGTTTTAAACATCAACGCATACCAGCCTTGGGTACTGAAGCCCTATATTTGGCATCCGTTGGAGAGACACCAAAAAATAAGACTGGAAGATCTGAGCAAAGGCAAAGCATGGAATAAGATATTTATGTACCATCAGTCATTTGATTACTAACTCAGCACTCTTTAACTCATCATTGATCAAAACATCATTTTAAATTTGTACAGTTAAGTTCATATTGCCATTTTCATAATAACCAAAAGGTAGAAACAACTTAAATGTCCATCCATGGATAAAAAGACAAACAATATGTCAAAAGTGCGCACAGTGGGGGGATTTTTAATACCTATTACAACATAGGTTGAACCTTGAAGGCAGTCTGTTAGGTACAAATATAGAAATAAAGACTGCAAAGGGCAGAGTGGATTTGGACTTTAAGTTTACCAAAAGAACAGTTGTAGAGATTGGTCATACAATGATGTGGGGAGCTTAACACTGCTGACTCACACACTAAAACACGGCTAGAGTTGTAGGTTTATATCATGTATAAATATAAACTACAGCCTTTTGACAAACATCAGCAAAATAGCAACTAATGAAATTCTACATCTGCCTTCTTTTTACCCGTGCAGAAAATGTCCCATTGGCAGCACCTTGCCATGCATCTCTCTGAGTCTTTATTACACAGACAATATAAAGCTATCCAGGAGGTATACACTGTCTTTAAGTCACAGAAATACCAGATACACATATTGAAGCTTGATTTTGTGAAGTAATATCTATATTTTGGAAATGTATTTATTTAAGTGTTTGCTATTACTTATGTTTCCATTACAAATAGTATTTCAAAAAGCTAAGCAGAAGTTGTGGAAAAGCTCAATTCTGTTACATGTATCTGAAATTTATAACAATTATCTCCTTTCTTAAACAAACTATCTTTTTGCTTGGATTAATTCTTTCCTTCTCTTTTGTCTACAAGGTTGGTCAATATATACATCATAGGCTCATTACAGCTCACCATCTGTTTTGATGAATAAAGTTTTATTGGAGACTGCGTATGGCATATCTTAGTAGCAGTAACAGACACCAGATAACCACAAAGAGCTAAAAAGTATTTGCTGTCTGGCCCTTTACATATTACTTTTCAACCTCTTAGCTAGAGTTTCTTTAGTACTCATTCTAGCAATATCAGAAAAATATATATCATTTCTCCAGTGGGAGTTTAAAGTATGTACACAGTCTTTGCATTCTCTTTATAGGACATTCCCTTCCCCATTACCTTGGACTGGAATCAGTAATCCACTTTCAACAAATGGAATATGCTGGACATGGTATATGTGGCTGCTAAGCTATGAGCATAAACAACTGCATAAGCTTCCTTCCTGTTCTCATTCTTGAATCACTTGCCATTCTATAAAGAAGCCCATGTGCAAAAAAATGGGAGTCTCCTACGAGTAGCAACATAAATGACCTATCACAGAGGTGGGTCATCCTGTCCCGGCCAAGCCTTCAAATGACAACCGCTCTATCTAAGAGCAACCTCATGTGTGGCCTTCATCCCCAGCTAAACATCTCTCCAATTCCTGACCCACAGAATCTGTGGGATAGTAAATGGCCAATGTCTTAAGCCATGGGCATTTTGATGAGACATACCCATAGATTATAAAACTATCAGAGTAAGGTTGTTATCTGACCCTCCAGATGACTGACTGTGGGTTCCACATCTTCACATACCTTCTTGTGGCTTTAAATATACTTAACTTTCTTTATATCACTGAATATAGCTTCAATTTTATACTAATTTATAAAGCAAGGTAGAACTGATTAATGTGTGTGTCTGTCATTGAGCAGTAAACTTCATGAACATTCTGTTTCTACCATATTCCCAGAAGATATTGGTGAGCCTGCCAAGAGTAGATGCTCAACACTGACCACTGAAACAGAACAAATGGCATTGTGCTTGGGAGCCTGAATGTTCTCTAGTACTTTCAACCAAAAGCAGGTGCTGTGAGGATAATAGCTGGGAGTTACTTATGCATGGCTATGTCCTAGGCAATCTTCTAAGCACTTTATAAATATTAATCTGTTTAATTCTCAAAATAACCTCCTTAGGCAGGTACTATTATTATCATCACATTTCACTTGAAACTGAAGCAGAGAAGATAGTAATTTGCCCAAGGAAAAACCTGATAAACTGCAGGGATTTATTGCAGGTAGCCTGACTCCAGAGCCTGGGACGCTACTCAAAACCCATGTTTTGCTACTTGGCTTTGATCTGACATTGGAAGTGACATCTTGATTGCCTTCTTTCATTAAAGTAACCTCCCTATATCTCCTTTGGCTTGGCTTTCTATTTTCCATTGCTCTCTTCGGCACTTAAAAACATACAAAAAAATTATCTCAATGACAAGTAAATAGTTCTGATATTCATATTAAATATTAAAGCTTAAAAGATAAACATGAATAGGCTCACAGAAGTGGAGGAAGAACAATTCTGCTCCAATAAAACTAACTCTCTGTATCTATGAGTTCTTCATTTCTAAATTTAATCAACTCTAGACAAAAACTATTAGGGAATCCAACATGTATGGAGAAAGGAATACCAGGGCCTCACCACTAGGTGCGTGTTGGAGGAGAGGGAGTTATCTTTGGATGTGGCCAGACCATTGGTAAGTTGCCCACGCCTAGGTGGCTGGTCCAAAACCCATGTGCATATACGCAGCACTAATGAGACTCAGTAGGTTATTAGAAGAGAGGCCTAGGCATTAGGAGCCCAGGAAAATTTAAAATGGGGTAGGAGTCAATATGATCAAGACACATTGTATATATGTATGATACATTCAATAAATAAATAAAAATACAATTTAACACAAGTATTAGGAAAAAATGTGCTTCACATGGCAAAGGGGACTTTTGCCATTACTCTATCAATAGTAGATCACAACAATGGTTTGTATATCATTTATAATATATTAAAGGCAATTTAAAGATACTTTGAAGCATACAGAAGAATGAGTATAGGTTACATGAAAATCTGGTGTGCCATTATATACCAGATGGGCATTCACGGAATTTAGTTCTAGGACTAAGCTATCTCACATTTTGAAATAGATGAAGCATTTTAAAATAACCTAAAATAGCTAAATAATAAGAATTAACAAGGCTGAATCAGTGGACAATGATACTGAAATTTGCGTCCCACAAATCTTTTCAAGACCTCTCCTGACCCCCATGGAATATTTAAGGACTGACTACACTGCAAACCACAAAGGAACACTCCAAATGTATTTAAAAAGGCTGAAGTGATATAGACCATATTCTTCCCTATACATCATAAAGCAAGTTAGAAATGTGACCTTGGGCAAGCTGCTGGATTTCCTCTCACCCTAGTTTGTGCCCTTGTATTGAGCATATCTCCTGAAGTAGAGAGCTTGAACTAAGCTGGACAACTTAGCTGGATTTCCACAGAAGACACATCAAACAAATGCATCTTAGTGTTGCTGCTGTTGCTCTTGAACCTTTATTAGGGTCCCTGCAAGGCTATTAGAGGTAGAGCCTGGTAGGATGCCTTTTTGTCCACCTGTTCTGTGCTCTGAAACTAGGGACCATATTCTCACTACTCCAAGATATGACTGAATATTTAAAGTGTTTACTGAAGAACCTGTACCTGCCATGTAAGATACACATAACACCTCTGCTTTCTCAATGCATTCTCAATGCATTTCATATCTTGTCAGAACAGACATAGCTATCATGAGAACACTGGGAGGTGAGAGCTAAGGAAGGGGGTGCTGTGGGGGAAGACTGTATAAGGTCATGAAGATCCTTATAAAGATTTGGTCTGTCAACACAGAAACCAGCTCTCACCTCGAAAGGATAAAGAGACCATCCTAGAACCAAATCTAAGTGATCATGGACCAGAAATCATGGAGCTAGGTTGCCCAGGTTCCATGTTCCCACATGTTGAAGTTTTATAGCAGCAAAACAAAGAAAGTCCTAAATCACAGCAGCTTGAAAAAGCACTGCAGAGTATATCAGAGAGGTGGTCACAACAAGATGGGACATCTTTCCTGTGGGTCACAGGCAATATCTTTTGATATTTTTAGCTTTTGGCTTGTTGGACGCTTGTGGTCTGCTAGGTTAATATATTCCAAAAATTTTTAATCTATTAGCCACAAGATGTGTTCTGACACAGGCGTGAGCAAGGAATGGCTATTTAGGGAGCTAATAGGAGCACAAGTACACTGCAATTGGCCTCTGGACCTGAAGCATTCCAACCTCCCCACATCCCTACAGCTCTGTCAGCCAATCAGGCTTTACAGACGCAACTTCTTTCCAGGAATTCTGGTTTATAGATCCCAAAGAGGAAACTTAGATTTCTATAGACTGGGAAAATATTTCCACAGAGATAATTAATCTGATATAAACTGACAAGTATTTAAATTTTTGTTTTTAAACACACAAAATACGATTATTTGGAAATAGAAATAATAAATCTTGTGTAAATCGATGTTATATTTTGTTTTGTTTTCATATACACAGAAAAATTATTATTTGAAAGCCCGATATTATTTCTTCTCTGTACATATACATTTACATTTCCTTAATTTGTTTTAATGCAGAACTTGCTCATTTTACTGAAGTCTCATTAAGGATTTTCTTCTTATAGATATTTCTTGGCCCTTTTTATGCAATAACTATGGGAGCTAATAGAAAGTCACAGAATTCAGATACCTCAAACTGTTACTGAATTTTGTTAATAGTGTCTCGGAAGAAATAATACCCTTTTTGTCTCAGTGGTTACTCGGTAAATAAAACAGGCTAGAGGAAGCAAAATTAAACTTCTACCCAAGACCTAGGGGAACTGGATGAAGACTAAAATAGATTACATTAAGGCACAAATGTTCATTTCAATAACAACAGGCACCCCTTACCACATGCCAGGCTCCTTTGAATGGCATAGCATCCCTATAGGAGGTATCACCATCCTCATCAGAAGGAGGCAGACAAGCACGCTCTGGGAGTTAAAGAACACACTGGCAATCAGAGTTGGTAATGCTTGAAAGTGTGAGCAAGTTCTGTCTGCCACTTAGACTCACACCTTCAAGGACTAACACTTGGTTTCAATTGCTACCTGAGGGTCTGGTCACACTCTGAAAACAAGCATGATGTTCGAGCGTAGCCAGTCTGATTTCTGGTTTGTAAGACTGCACTAGCTTTAAACCACAGCCCATGGGAGAAAGGATGGAGCAAACATCCAGGCCTGATGGTAAGCCGCCTTTGCACTCCTCTATAGACTTGCCCTTTACTGAGCAGAAACACAACCTCTGAAATGCTCCTCCTCACTAAGCAGAAAAGCATCCTCTCTAACCAGTACTGCACTGGCTTGTACTGACCACCAAAGACATAAACACCACAGCAGACACCTCGTCCCAGGAAGAGTGCTTTCCAGTCACCTTTCTCACTAAGGAATCCTTATTCTCCATGGTTTCTAGTAGAGCACTGTCAGGTATTCATTCTCAGCCTCTGCTGAGAAAGCCTTTCTCTTTCTACCTGATCTCAGAGAGAGCAAAGCTAGGCCTGGTTAGATCTTAGGTGTGAAAGCATCTGGGCACGCTGGGTGCTGTCAGTTTTGAGTGAAGGGTCAAAGATAATTTTTCCCAGGTCCTGAAACTTAATAGGCTTCCCACTGTATCTCAATGCTGCCTGGGACTGACCACTGTATTTCACCTTCCACTGTTCCCATCTAACTGGAAGGCCTGATGACCCCTTCTTTCTGACCCACTGCCATTTGCCATAGCAGATACCTTATTTCACAGACTCAATGATGGAGAGAACTGTACATCCAGGGGCTCTGCTTGGCGATTACACCAAGAGCTTATTTATACATGGAGTATATATGCAATAGGAGTGCAGAATTTGTAGGAAGTAGAAGAAATTATGCTTTCAGCCAACAGGTCCTATAATGGGACCACCTTAGATGATCTTAGGATTGAGGTAAATTGTATTTTTTATAAGGAGGGAAACTAATCTTTGGGAGTTAGAGTGGGATTATAATAAATAGAACAATGCCACTTACCAAAGATAACCCTCTCCTATGTCTAAATTCTGTAAAGGCAGCACATTCTATAGCAAAGACATTTTATGATCACATTCGTGGACATTAAAATAAGAAATTAGACTGAACAAACATAAATGTCCCTAAAACTGTGTGTTCTGACTAGAAGCAAAAGTGACTGTCAGGTCAAGGAAGTGAGAAGAATCTTAAGCTCTAGACAGATTCTATGCCACAGCCATGGGAGCCACATCAGGGACTGTAGGGGCCTACAAGGGCTGATAGGCTAAAGGAGCCGGAACCTTACCCTACCCATATAGGAAAGGTACACAGCCCTCGTTAACTTTGTCCTGATATTCCAAAAGGGATGATCCAGCTAAGCCACCCTGGAGCTGCTAAATTTATGTTTTTCAGACTGTTCCATGTGTGCTATCTGTTATGCCAGAAACATATAACTAACATAGGGTACTGAATCTTTCACCAATCTTGGAATCCCCTTATTGGTCAGATTTTTGTTTTGTTTGTTTTTTATATTGAAGAGAAACTCGCTGCTCTGAAACTTCCATACACTAGATTTTGTCATAGTTACTCAAAGATATAGAGAACAAACCATGTTCACCTCCATAATGGCAACTTCCTGACTGGAAGCCTTTCCTACTAATAAACTCTGTGGCAAAGTCAGGTACTCAATCAACAGAGCCCACCTTTACATCTTGGGTCCGTGAAGGAGCATGCCAGGGTTGTTTATATGAGACAGTATAGGGAAATGGTACAGAAGGAAGGAGAGTCATCAAGAAAAGAGTCAGTTTAAACAAGAAAGTTACACACAGGAACTGACCCTGAGGCTGAGAAAATTAAAGGTTGTGAAAAATAAAAATGAACAGTGTTGCATAGCCTGTACCACCCTGAGCCAATGGCTACAGGCTACCCACTTTCTCTGCTCCTGTCATCTACTGCCTAGTCTGCTGGATGCTTCTAGGCAATAAGAAATTATAGTCACCAAAGGCACATCTCTGGCAAGGGTATCAGGTGTGACTCATAGCTTTAGCCCCCACAGCCAGTGGAGACAGCATACCTGTCCAGTAAAAGTGTTGCTGGGGGCCCTGAGTCAGGCAAAATCAGCACCTGCTGTACTCCATGACTCAGAGGGTATATACAACTGGCTTTGACCTGAACCAATGAGGGATGACTATGGTAAAATTCCATTCCCTTTGCTCTATTTAGCAGCCGTAAAACTTTCATTTTAGCAGTGCAACTCTTCAGATTTGTTTTTATCTTACCTCTAAACAAAAATACAACATGAAACATACATGAATTAACATTCTCACTCAGTTCCTTCTCCTTCTGTCCATCCTTCTCCCTTTGTGGTGGTTTGAATGAAAATGTTTCCATAGGCTTCTATATTTAAATGCTTGGTATCAAGTTTGTGGAACTGTTTAGGAAGGATTAAGAGGCGTGGCCTTGTTGAAGGAGGTGTGTCACTGAGGGCGGGCTTTGAGGTTTCAACAGCTTCCTGAATGTACTACCAACTAATGTACCTTACTTTTGCTATTCTTATCCTCTTACAAATTTAATCGGGCAGTCAGGAAAGGTCTATCAGAGACGGTAACTGACGAGACACTACCCACTCAAGGACATGGCTCTGGCAAGACTTGCCCTCCTCCCCATTCCCTCTGCCTACTAAAAACCATTAGATTATATGCCTAAAGCTGGCCACCAAGCTCTAGTCCCTTATGGTGGTCAGGCCACTTCCTCCCCCTCCTGAGACTGACTACCAAAGTTCAGTTACCAAAGTATTAAAGTCCGACAATCAAAAGCCCCTTTGGCTCACCTAATTAATATGCTCAATTAAAATAAAACATCTTAGCCTAACATAGGGTTTCCCTTGTACCTTTATAAAGTGCCGTTTTCCTGTGTGTCACATCTGTCTCCTCTCTATCAGGGCAGTCCTCTGTCCCTCCAGGAACACCCCGCCTCCTCCTTTCCTGGTTCCCTTCCCCTTCACCCTCATCCTCTATCTCCTGTCTTTGTCTCTTACTACTTGTCTGTCCAGTCCACTGGTCCTTTGTCCCTTAGGGGGCAAATAAATCACCGTTGTGCTGAGAACTTGGCCTTTGGGGGGGGTGTCCTAAACTGATACTTTTTCTTTCAGTAACATTCAAACAAAAATCTGAAGGATAAACAGCCACAAGTATGTAAAGAACTGTGGAAAGCAAGACCCAGGCAGAGGGAAGAAGGACGTAGAAGATGGTTACAGTGCTGGTATTAATAGGGCAGCAACAGAGGCCAGGTACCAGAGCCTACACACAGTCTACTGCAGGAACCCCTGGGATATTCCTAGCATCCCAGGCTCTAGAAATACCATTTGAGAACATCTTTCCTGGCAGCATACTTAGCACACATTCTAAAACACAGATCTAAAATTGCCCAGTATCCTTAAAGCAGTCCCATCATACCACATGTCTGCACCTCCGCCAATTTTCTCCCATGGCCTCTCCTCTCTCCACAGTACTTGAGAACGTATGAGAGAGAAGGAGGGTGGGCCTGGCTGCTTGCCAGCTCTAGCCAGAAGGGCCATTTTAGAGATGCCAGAAGGTGCTGGCAAATGAATCAACAGCGTGTTCCCTGCACACCCCCACAGTGCAGATGGTAACACCTCCCAAGAGCACAGGGCAGTTCCTACGCAGACAACTTCCCTGGATAGAGACACACTCCACACTTTAGACCACAGGAGGACATGCTGATGGTGTTGGTGACAATGACATTTACACAGAAAGGGCATGGTCCTTCATTTTATAGAGACTGTCATTCAAACACTTATCTGTCACAAAACCTTACAGTGTAAAATAGTAAGGACTTACACAACTAGAAGGCGCCATGGAAACCAGCTGGCCCGGTTTCCCACTTCCATCCAGCTCCTTCATGTCTATGATGTGGGTCACTGAGCTGATGCTTGAAAGAATTTACAGCTGAGAGTTCAGCCCTCCATAGGACATCTAACTGAAACTTCTCTCCTTGGTTGTATTAAGTGCAACCCACTCCCTCTGTTCTTCCTTTGATCAGATTCTTCAATATTTCCTGCCATGTCCAAGCATTTGCCACCTGCTTAACATAAACTGTTGTCTATAATCCATATCCCATCCCACACTTAGGAGGGAAACACTCATCTCAAACTTAGTTTCCAGGAGAGATCAGGATCTTCAGAGCTCAGAGAACCCAAGATCAGACCTTAGAAAACCAGAGCTGAGATCCATCTCTGTCATTCTCCAAAGCACAATTGAGACCTCCGCTGTCCAGTTTCCAAAGAATACTTTTTTCATCTAATGGTTCTTCTAGTACAGAAATTCACCCCACTTCTCTATCCTGGGGACTTTTCTTATGAAATACCACTTCTTCATAAAATAAGAAGTCATTCTTGATAGAACCCATACTGCTCCACTTCTAACAACAATGCTCCTTATCAGAAATGGCGAATTGATGTATGTAGAGGACAGTGCCCCAGCAGCGACTCACCTGCAATACTCAGGGACCACTCTCCTCTCCAGAGCAGATCTTTGCACACAGCTGATCTTTAGCATCCCTTGTAGACTCAAACATTTGGCTCATGCTGTTCCGCAGACTCAGCCTTTAAGCTTCAAGAGATAGTAAACACATACTGCCTGCTGGGAGTGCCTATAAGACAGCTCCATGCTTGGTCCAAGCCTTACCATCCAGCCTTTACAACAAATTCTGTGCAACTCTGGGGTATTTTCTGTGTTTTCCTCACTGTTTTATTGATATTGGTGAAAAACTCATGTTGATGGACTGACATAAACAAGCACAAGCAAAGGACTGAGCAAATAGCACCTGGGAATTTGCAGCTCGAAATGACTTTTCTTTTAAATGGCCTTGACATTGCTTTTTCTATTGTAAGAGAAGTAACATCATCGTCATTGTTGCCCAGAAAGAGAGCTCTGAAGACTGTGTTGAAAACACAATTCAATATGGCATCTGTGAATTTTTGTTCACATCCTCTTTGAAACACATAGATGTAATTTCTGCCCTTGAGATTTCCATCCCTTTCTGGATGTGCCATAAAGCTTCTGTGAAACCTGGAGTAAGTTACTGGACCTCTCTGTGTTTCATGGCCTTAGTTGTGAATAGACAACTGTCACACTGCCAGATAGAGTTGTAAAGAGGAAATGGTTACCAGGTGGCAAGCCAGTTGGCAGCTGTGCCTAAAAGAGGATCTAGAACACAGGTAAGAATGGGTAGCCACTTAACAATTTATTTAACAGTATGAACTAAGTGGAAAACTAGTGTCCTCCTGACAGTCTGAAGTTAGAGGACATTGGGAGCAACAAGCACAAAAGAGCATCTGGAAAAGGGACCGACTCTCTACAGTATGTAGAGGCAGCATGGGCGAGCAGTAATAGACATTGCCAGTCATGCTCTCTGAGCAGGAGGCGGCTCAGAGTCTCCTCTTGCTGTCTCTGACACAGTACTTGCCCAGCTCCCTCACTGTCTTCTTATATCCTGTGATTATCTTCATTTGTACATCAAGAAGCTAAGACCAACAAAGGCAAGGGGAGTAAGGCCCAGAGATCACTGGATAGATGGATGGAAGAAGATAAAACACTGCCTCTAACTCAAGGCAGAAGCCATTTTCTGGACAGACACACTGCACATTCCCTATGATCTCCTCGCTGCACCATCACTGGCTCAAGGTGGAACAAGTAAAATTGTTTGCATCCAGATCCCTACAACCTCACAACACTCTCAATGTGATGACATTCTCTGATGTTTGTTCTCTCTCTATGTCTCTCTATTTCTGTCTCTGTGTGTGTCTGTCTCTGTGTATGTATGCACAGGTATGTATATTGGTATAAGGATATGTGTGCACACACAAGTGTGCCCACCTGTGTAGACGTGTCTGAAGGTCAAAAGCTGACATGAGGATGTCTTCCTCAGTTGCTTTCCACATTATATTTTGAGTCAGAGTCTATCCACAAATCTTGCCATTTTTGGGTAGACTGACAGGCTAGTTCCAAAAATCTAGCCTCTGCCCACATGGGCTGAGAGATTCTAAGTGTACTAAGCCCCACCAAGCTTTTATCTGGGAGCTGGGGGCCTGAAATCTAATATTCATACTTGTACAGCCAACACTACCACTGAATAATCTCCCCAACCACAGGCTACTGTCTTTATCTGCATTATATATACCAATAAATTGGAACTCGTAAAGTTATTCTGATTGGGGACATCATGCAATAAGGTAACCATTAGGTATCGTCAACCTTTTTCATTATTTCGATGTCTACATTTCCATCAAGTCACAAGCTTCCTGAAGGCAAATAAAGCATCTGGTCACAAGAGTCTCTGTGGTCCAAAATAGCCTAAGTATTCATAGATAGTTCTTCTGAGGAACAAAAAGTTAAATTCGGAGCCAGGGATATATCTACAGTGTTTAATAGAATCCTTCTCCCCACCTCATTACCAAATAATAATGTATTTGGTTAGTATCTAGAATTGTAATTTCATCTGGAGAATACCTTTGTAGATATTTTTAAGTTAAGGACCTCAAAATAAGATAATAAAACACTTTCCAGGTAGGCCAAAATTGAGAAATGCCAATATCTTCAAAGGATAAAGACAAGGAGAGAGTACAAATAGGCAGAAGATATGTGGATCAAAGGAGGAGACACTGTTATGAATATGGAAAAACCAAAGTAATATGGTCACAGTCAGATAAGTATAAGACTGTGAGTGGATGGAGACAGGTAGAAAGGAACACAGCTACTGTCCAAGGACACCGAGGAACAGTCATCACAACTAGGAGAGACAAGAATGAATTCTTGCCTAGAATTTCTGGAGGCAGGGAGCCCTGCCAGCCTCCTCATTTCAGTCTCCGGAACTGTAGGCAACTGAATCTCTTTCAGTTGAAACCATAGGAGTATATGCAGGGGCATGTTTATGCACATGTATATATTCTCTTTAAGTAAAATGAGACAAACTATTCTATGGCTAAGTGGACCATAAAAACTCAATATTAAGTCATCAAGTCATAATGACGTGGTCCTTTGAATAAACCAAAGGGGCAGTATTGGGCCTAGGACTGGTGAAGTAGTAGGAATGCTTTGGCCTGGTACATGCAGTGAGGAGAAATATTCTGCGACTGGCCTGGTTTAAAGTATTGTGAGAGTATTAGTCTACCACATGTGCACAAAGCCACTGGCAGCTTTTACTGTTCCCAACCACATTATTACTGCCTGTGCCCGGAGATGGCTGCATCCACTGGCATCCACTTGGCAGCCTGCATCAGCAAAGATGATGACGTGAGTGAGAAGAGAAGATAGAGAGGGTTTTCAGGGAAGAGGTTGAACTTACTAGCCAGGTGACATGGTAGAAGATGCACCATGTTCTCCTCAGACAAAGAAAGAAAACTTCCCAATACTCGCTATGATCATTAGAGATAAGCCCCCAAACAAGGAAATACAAGACACACTGAATGTAGCCCACCTTGCATTGGGTCCTGACAGCAGTGACATCCAGAGCCATGTAGATTGCTCTCAATTCATATCTAAACAACAGGACAGACTTTCTTCCATTGATACATACATCTGTGTATATAATACATATGACCAAAACTTCTTAAGATGAATTGTTGGGAAGATATAGGGGAAATTGAATTAACCACTTTAAAAACACTAGAGCTATCTACTGTTTAGCTTTTAACAGCCACTATAGCATAATTTTCCTGCTAGCATACTCCTAGAAATAATAATTGAACTGGCAAGTCCATTCCCCATAAACACTTTCATCATCTCAAGTCTGACGAGGCCTAGCTACTGCTCCACAGATAAACGTTTCTTCAAGACCATAAATCATGAACCATATGTTAGAAATTACTCACACCCCTATAAATGGGAATATACCCCTGTGTCCTTTCCAAAACAGTGAAAGGGATTTTTTTTGGCAGCTAGATTCAGTTGAGAATCCCTGGGGATAATGTGGCTAATCCCCAGCATGACACTCTGAAGCTTTCAGGGTCATATTTCACAACAGTGTTTTCAGAGTCTGCAGAGACCATGTTTGTAAAAATGGATTTTGAACAACAGGAGACAACTGGAAACGAAGTTCCAGTCACCTCAGATTGATCAAAGCTAGTAATATTGGCTGTGATGTAACACATTCTCATCCTAGAAAGCCCAAGGTCTACAGCCCAGGGCTCACTCTCCTCCTTTCTAGCTGTGTAACATTGAGCACGAGACTTGAGTGTTCCATGCCTGTGCTTCCGGAGCTGCAGAATGGACATGGTGACAGTATGGGCTTCACAGGGTCATGAGCAGCAAGTGTGGTGATATAAATGTGTCCAGGATTTCCTATCACAATGTTTTAAACTAACACTGTAGAATAGGCTGACTACCACAGCAAAGAACTTGAATGTCAAGTGAGATCAAGGTTTCTGTAGGTCAGGCCTGCAAGTGTGTTCATTTTTGCTCATATGGCATTGGCCTAAATGTGGTGATGTGGTTATACATGCAAGGACATCTGGGAAATGCAGTCCAACTGTATGTCCATAAATAGGAGCAAACAAAACATTGAGCAATGGAAATGTATGCACCAATACTCAACAGCTGTTGCATGATATAATCCCTACTCTGACCACATGAGAAAACAAGGTCTTGCCCCACTTTTCTGACTTCCAATCTGTTTTAACTAAACGACAATGGTCAAGAGCCAAGCAATCTACTTTCACAATCCACTGCTACTCTTAATACATCACGTGCTAAGCAAGTCCATGCACTATTGTTGGTGATGATGGTAACAGTACAGAGAATAACAGGACAAACTAGATACCTTCCAATTTTTCCAAAGTCTTTGATTCAAGTTACAGGACATCCTATACTAGAAACTTGCAACATGAATCTAGAAATACTCATCTAATTCCTGTTGCCTAGACTGCCTTTAGAATCACAACAAATGGGGCTGGAGGGTTAGCTCAGCCGTTAAAGGCTTGGCTCACAACCATAACTGTAAGAATCACAACAAACCACAGTAAAAATTTAGAAAGTAAGAAGAATACGTGCACAGATTCCAGGGAAGATATGAGCAGGAAGGAGCCTTGTCCACTCTGATATCGACATAGCACAAAACCCAGGAATGAGTAAGCCTGGGTTCTGCATTTTCAATAAGTGAATCAATTTTACATCAGGTCTTACTCTTTGGTTTCAGTCCTTGGAAATCTCTCACTGCACATGCATAACTTAGTACTATGTCCTTCTCTGACCATTGCAAGACACTAAAAGATTTCACCTTCCTCTGCAGTCATGGAGAGTCTCAGACAGAAACAGATAGACATTTTAAATAGATGCCAAGGGATAATGGAGCTGACTCAACCCTAAATAGAAAGCCCTATTGAGAAGGCCCCTACAATGGCAGGCTAGACAAGACTAGTCTAAGCTGAGCAGAGGCAGAAGAGGGAAAAAGGGTCCTAAATTAAAGAACACACAGAAATTCCAACTGGTAGGTTTGTGTAACTGATTTGAAGATAAGGAAACACACACCCATGGAGATTGGACAGGTTTCTGAATTAGACAAGTATAAGAAAGTTCTATTTGTTGAGAAAGACAGTAGGAAAAGCAGATCCAATAAATTCAGCTTCTGCACCAGCCATGTTCAAATCACCTGATGCTCAGTTAAAATATGTCTAATTGGTGCTGACATGTTGTATGAAGATAAAGAATGTGGAGAGTCATCCAGAAAAACTATCAAATGAATGATGGAACCAAACTATACAGACCTCAAAGACCACTGCCACTGTCATATCCAGTACCCATATAACAGATAGAGGCAGCAGAGATGAAATGAGTTTAAGCTTAGGTGCATAAGAGAAAAAAACATAATGTTCAGGTGACTTTGGATTATGGCTCAATTTCTTTATCTATGCAATGGATTTATTAAGTATCTTCTATATGACGATATGACAAACACTATCTAAAGACTGAAGAAACAATGGTAAATAAGAAAGAGATAGCATTCCCAGTGATGTACTGAGCAAGGCAAGGGGTGTGGGGCAAAAATGAAATAACAGAACAGCAGGTACAGGGAGGAAGATGTATTAGAATCACTGCTCTGAGAAGCTTTCCTTAACAGACAGCACATACACAAAGACTTAGTGAAGAGACAGAAAGAACAAAATGGGGAGAATGGAAATTTGAAAAGTTTCTGCCTCTTAAAAAGGGGATAAGGTGCTATAGGAAGCACAGGTCAGATCGTAGAGAGGAATCCTGATCTCCCTCTAACGGCAACAGAGGACCATCCAAGTCACTCAAAAACAAGAGTTACCACACAACATACACTTGTAACAGCATTACTTCCATGGCCCTGCAGAGAACAGGTAAAGAACTGAGGACTTACGATACCAGGGTTAGAACCGGAGAAAGAGGGGACTCATATGGCTTTGAAATGGAGTTTTTAATGGTTTGTATCAGAAATGTTCCTCAAAGGCTTATGTCAACATTTGCTCTCTGATACCACAATGTCCAGAAATGGTTTTTTGGGAAAGTGATTGGTTGAATCATACAGGCTCTGACCATTTCAACACACACAGCCATCATGCCAAACAACCCTGCAATAAAACTATGAACAAAATAAATCTCTGCTCCTGAAGCTAAAGTTGCTATGCTATTTTGTCACAGCAGCTGAAAACTAACACAAGAGTGTGACCATGGGGTCTTAGTGATAAACCAGGTGTAGTGGGTACAAGAAACATCCAGAATGACCCCTATGTTTTCAAAGTGAGCAACCAAGTGGGTGAATGATAGATAATCTTTCAAAGTCATTGTAAGAGACAAAGACTACAATGTGTATGCATCACCTACCAGTAGGACCAGCACTGTAGGTAAGCAGCTGTACACAGGGGTCTTTCCTCCTTGGTTCCCCTCCCTGCTTCCTGCCCAACAGGTTTAACAGCTGTTGTCCTCATCTACTCTCCCCATCACATGGAATCCTGGACTATTCTCAGCTTCTTTCCCACACACTTTGCCTACTTCAACTCTCCAGGAAAAAAAAATAAAGAAAAGAAGACTGAAAACTACCTAGTTTCTTTTCACTAACAAAAATATCCTTCCCCAGCTCCAACAGCTGAACTCCTCAGTTCCTCCCACCAGGGCCACCTTCACCCAGCCATGAATTAAAATGCATTCCTATCCTCCTGTCTCAAAGCCAGAGTGGCTGTTGGCTAAAATGCAGGCCTAGAAATTCTCCAGAGCAAAATCCATAATCCAGGGTCTGACAATCACTTCCAATAACATTCCTCACATTAATACCATGTATCTTTTAGTAAGCTAATATTCCACTGCTTTGACCAAGGTGACTTGAGGTGAATATGCCAAGGTGTAATGTTAAGACTGTCAGGACCTCCTATATCATACATCAATACTTGATGCTTTCTGAAACTGGGTATTAGCAGCTCAGGAGACAATCTTGTCAATCCTATGTTCAAAGTTATTACTTAGGCTGCTACAGTCAGCTGGTGGGAGTCACTGCCCTACAGAAGGCTACCGTCCTACAAGTTAAACATAATCCTCTCTCCCTTCCAGAGCCACCAGATGCATTTTTTTTTCTGCTAATGATTATGAACACTTACTGTGCTCCAGACCCTATGCTAAGTGGCTCCTATGCCTGTGTCATCCTGGCAACCCCAAATAGGACAATGGGGTTGCCAGAGTGCCCATCTGTCTTCTGTCTCCCCTCCCCCTCCTTCATCTGCACATTCGTGATCACCTCCCTAACACCTCACCTGTGTTCCTCTTCACAAAACATTCAAATAACCATCCACAACATACCAAGCAAGAGAACTCTCAGATCCTTTCTATGCCCTCTACAGACTTTTTCACAGAGCTTTGGATTGTTGTTTGCTTACTGAGATTGTCTCTTTCTATAGCCATAAATACTCTACAACTCATCATGTAGATTAGGCTGTTCAGGACCTCAGAGAGGTCCACCTGCCTCAGATTCCTGAGATCTGGGATCAAAAGCATATACCACCATACATGACATACTCATTTTTTAACTGGTAAAACATGGGCTGGAGTCTAGAGCAACCTGTGTGCTGAGAGAATTCTATTCTGGCTTCAGAAAACCTGTTTTCTGGATCTCATCTAGGAAGAGCACTTTCTGAACACATTTTCTCACACAAGCTGTCTTGAACTCCAAGACAAACAGCAAAGACAGAACTTTCCCGTGTCTGCATCCAGTAATTCACCACCGGTTAGGGAAGCTTGGTATTGCAAGATTAGACAGAATACCACTGGCCAGCTGGGTGAACAGGTTGTAGTCACAGGAACACTCAAAGGTGGCAATCAGTTTCCCTTTTAACCACTTAAAACCAACCATGTCTTCCAGACCAAACTTCATTTGGATAGTGAAAAATCTCTAATTTAACTTTACACAGGAATTATAAGATTTTAACAGGACACAATAATAACTTGTGTTAAGGATGAAAACCAGTTTTTCTTCATTATCCAAAACAGAATATATATGTCTATAAATAGTACCCATAAAAGTAAATTAAAATTTGAAAATATGATTTTGATAACTTTGCTTTTATAGAAATTCTCCAAAAGTGTCCTAATCAAGGAGTTCATTTGCACATGCCCTTCATTCCAGACCAATGGACACTTGGCAACCAAAGGAGAACATTTTGAGCATCTCCAAATTATGGCTCATCATTCTTATTACATGTTATTTTATTTTAGTACATTTTATGTGTGTATTTGTTTCAAGTCTATCTTAAGTATAACTGACAAATTAAAATTATACAAATTTAAGGCGTAGATGGGATACTTGACACAAATACCTTGTAAAATGGTTATAATAATGAAGGAAGTCTGAGTGTTTGCAATAGGATGGTGAATCTAGAGGATATTGTGGTAAATAAAATAAGCCAGAGATAAAATGATGGATACTGTACTATTTCACTTACATGTGAAACACAAAAGACTTAATGACATAGAAGAAGAAAATGGTGATATTTATGGGGGCAGAGTTAGTCATTGGATATAAAATGTTACTTACAAAGTGAAAAAGGGTCTAGAAAGATTATGTGTGTTATGTTAAGTATAATTAATATATTACATACTTAACATT
Organism: Sigmodon hispidus; assembly: GCA_004025045.1. Lineage (NCBI taxonomy): Eukaryota > Metazoa > Chordata > Mammalia > Rodentia > Cricetidae > Sigmodon > Sigmodon hispidus. The sequence continues at coordinate 43,480 of PVIH01010821.1, forward strand.
TACCTCAGGAGTAGAACTTAAATATTCTCACTATTTATACAAAAATGATAACATAGGTGATAGATTGGCTGGAATTGGGATCATATTTCTTTCTTAGGTCCAAGAAAGTACTCATAGGCCTTTAAACTAGGAAAGTCATTGAGCAAAATCAAGTTAGCATTGTGCTCAGGCTTGGATTCTCTAAAAGGCAGCAGATAATTTCCTAAATGCAGCTGAAACCAAAACCATTTAGAGAAATGTTTCTACCAAGTACCAGCTGATCATAAACTATCAAGATTACCCAGTATCTCTGTCTTAAGATACCTGATGTATCAAGAATCTAACCTTAGTCACTCTGAGTTAACTATGGAAGCTACATACTTTTTATCTGCTTTTCTTGTTCTTGACATCTGGCTAAAGATGTTATAGTTTAATCCTTTTTCATCCTAATTATGACAGAAAGAAAATTATTTATTTCAGAAGAACACAATTATTAAGTGATGAAACATTCACATTATACATAAATTTGCAGCAATTTCATTAAAATCTGCATCATAATTTTTAATGGTCTGCTGAAGCATCCACAAAAATGTTCCAGATATAATAAACTGTGTTTATAAGGGACCAGGAATTGAATACCTCCTGAGTCATTACAGAATTTTGTGATTATTCTCCAGAAAAACAACATATTAAAAACAAACACCGCAGAAAAAATAAAACCTTGCACACTGGAGTCACAATACTTGTTTACAGTGCCTATCAGAGTATAGATGTATAAACTAAGAAGGTATTCAGAACTGCATGTATGATGTCTCAAAATATTCTCATGACTAACTCAGAGAGCAGCCGTGTGCAGAGAGCCTGATGTGTGTTTTTACAGCCACACTACAAGCATGAATCCACCCATGCAGTTACTCAGATTTCTGTGAGAGGCAAGAATGCATGTCTTGCTTGCAACAGACTCTCTTTAACTGCTTACAAGGTGCCTGGCACAGGGCTAGCATTCAAAAACATATTTCTGTACTAGATGCATGGTTTTATTTTAGTTTGTACCCTGTTAACTATGAAAAACTTCATTTTATTAAGTACATGCAAACATTTGTAATTAGTTCCTTCAAAAATTAGTGACTTTTTAGAATTAATAACTATTAGCTTATGGTTTTGTCACAGCATATGTATTGAGGTCAGAGGGCAGCTTATGTACATCAATCTGGGGCAAGCATGAGGTCCCAGGGATCTAATGGTAGCAAAAGTCTTCTTAAGCATTGAACCACTTCACTGGCCTCCTCTGAATTTTTAATGTGTTATATACATTGAATTAGATGCATATTTAAAAAACATTGAAAAATCTTGACGGACCCATAAAAAAAATTGTCCCCAACAGCAGTAGTTATACTGAGCAAAGAGGTAGGTTATAAAGAAGGGAAGGAAATTGAGGAAGAGAGAGCACGGAGGCAGTGAGTGGGGGGGAGGAAGTGAGAATAAGTCATAAGGGATGGGAGGGAGAGAGGGGGAGGAAAGGGGGATGAAGGAGAGAGAGAGAGATTATGATGCCACAAAGATGGCCTCAGCTGGCCTTTAAAGTCTGTGTCTCCGTTTTCTGCACATAGCAGGACCACAGTACTCATGAAGCAATAGCAGCTGTGGAGGCCTGCACAAGACCTGAAAGAGATCAGGCCTCTCAACACTCCAGTATTCCGGGGGGGGGGGGGCCTCCTGAGCTTTCACCCCAGGAGAGGAGCTCAGGACAGGGGATGGCTCCTGGGGGAGGAAGGCTCAGGTTTCTTTTAAGGTGTGACCTCTGGTAGGGTAGTCCCACCCCCAGGGGTACTGACAGCACGAAGTGTACACAAAGTTGCAGGGTTACAGAGATGTGAGGGTGGATCTGGGAAGAATTGGGGGAAGGAGTGGGAAATAAATATGATAAAAATACATTGTATAAAATTCTCAAAGAATAGAAAAATTAAATCTGTTCCTGTAAAAAGGATTTTCACATGAACTTTCGTATTTAACTTTTTATTGATTCCTTATAGATTTCACATCATTCATCACAATCTCACCAATCTGCCCTCTGCACTTTAACCTCCCTCCCCCAATATAAAACAAAATAAAATTTAAAAGAAAAGAAAAATCTCATCATGGAAACTGTAGTGCAGTGAGTCACACAATATATATACCCTGTAGTCTACACATCTTACGTCAAGTGTTCATTGCAACGAGCCATTGGCCTTGTTTCAGACCTCTGGCTTCTGCTCCAGTATTGATACTGAGCCCCCACTGGGACTCCTCTTGCATATCCTGTTGTTGTCCTGTGTCATGGATCTCTAGGACTGTCCCTTCATGTGCTCCAGCAGTTTGTAGATGGGATGGCTGTTAGGATGGGTCAACTTCTAGCCCTGGTTGTGGGCCTGGGTGGTCGTTGAGTTGGTCAACTCCAGGGTAAGCTCTCCAGCACCACCCCAACTAGCTCACCCATGCACTAAGCAGCAACATGGGACTGGTTCTCCTGCTCTCAGCCCCTCACAGCCAGCTCACCTCCACCTACATCACCAAGGCCAGCTCTACTGCATTGCCCAGGTGAGATGCAGGGACTCCTGAGTGCCGCAGGTGATGAGAAGCAGGGCCAGCTCCCTTGCTCCTGTGATCTCAGGCACATCTCTCCCACCTGCCACAGGCAATGAGGGGTGGGGCCAGATCTCTCGAGTTCACCTCCAACACCACTGGTCAATGGGGTCAACTCTACTCTGTTGCTCAGGCAAGGTGCAGGGCCTCTCTCCTGAGTGCTCCAGCTAGGGAGAAGAGGCAGTCTCCTGCCTGCGGCAGGTGGCAAGAGGTAGGGGGGAATCTCCCCCTCACTCATACCACCATATGGCAAATGAGGAGCAGGGCCAAATCTCCCACACTTACATTCTCAGACAGGCTCAATCATGTCCTTGTCAACAGGGTCAGCTTTACTGTAATGCCATGTTGAGTGTTACAGGCAGGGTTGAGCAGGGCCAGTTCTCTCTAGTGCTGCAACTAGTCTGTGGAAGGGGCCAAGTCTGTGCTCTCATATTCTCTCAGCTTTTAGTAGTAACAGGAGCCACAGACATTAACACAGACCATGGCTACAGCAGGGCCATGGCTGCAGACACAGCCTTTGGCAGTAACCCAGGCCTGACATCACCATGGCCCTGGGTGACAGCAGGCCAATCACCTCAGCCCAGTCCTCACTGCCTTCACCTCTTTGGATCTGCCTCTCTTGGCATAAGCCAACCATCCTTTCTGTTGCTCCCTCTCCCTCTCTCTCTCTCCTCCTCCCTCCCTCTCTTGATTCTCTCCCTCTCCTCCCATATCCTGCCCTGTTTGTTCACCCTAATAGAGCCTGACCAGAGAGCCCCAGGTGGAGATGTGCAACTTTGTTTTCTTCTAAGTCTTAATCCACATAAACTTTCAACAGCCCATAAAAATTCCATCAAACATAATTTTCATTTCTTGGAACAATAAGACTCAATCTTTACAAACTACCAAGCATCAGCATCTCCTTCAGAAAATAAATTAGCAAGGAATTTAGTAACCACACTCAGTTGTCTTCAGATTTTTGCTTTTAATGCCTTAATCTATTAAATCCCTGATCAGAGTAAGCAGGAGACTATATTCCACAGTTGTGGATGATACTTGCAATTGTCTAAATTTTTTCCCTCATTAAGCCTGTCTGCAAATGTGTGGCTTCAAGTCCAGTAACTCTCTTAGAAAGGGGGATTTTGCAATTTAAGTCAGTGGAGTACATTGCATTCTGAACAGGATCCCAATTACTCCACTGTCTGATTAATGCCTGTCCAAACTGTAATAAGACCATCTGTAACCCAGCTAACCACCTAACAACACACATCATAGGACCTATTATCTCTATAATGTTGATTCTTGGTATCCAAGGCTCGTGGTTCAGACAGACTATTTAAAGACATTAAAATAACAACAGCATTGCCAGTGTGGGCACAGCTACCAGGACTACCATCAGGTCAGATGGAACAGATGCCAAGAATAAGACTAAAAAGCAGAGAAAAGGTTCATTTAAGAATATTGAATCATGCTAAGCAGCAAACCCCATGATTTTGGGAGAATCAATATGTGGATTATAACATATTAACACCTAACACCTTAAGAGAATGTGGTACCCAAAGGTTCAACCAGTTATCCTTTACATTCTATTTTCTTTCTTGTCAAATCTTATCTTGAACAAGGTTCAATTTTTCAGCATAACTGCTTTTCAAAAAAGCAGCAGTGGCGCTGGAGAGAAGACCTAACAGTGAAAAGCACCTGTTGCTCTTCCAGAGAAACAAAGTTCAATTCTAAGGATAAAACCTAGTTACGTATGCATATGCAAAGCTTGTCAAATGGACACACTCCTCCTTAGACCCCAGATGCTCAAATCATGGTATTTCAGGAGGCTATTCAGCACTCATGAGCAGATGGCATCCTACACCTCCAAACACACATCAACCAGATCTTCACATTCTGCCTGTCCTTACTCATCTTGCCATTTTTAAAGATTTAAGTCCTCACTTAGAGAAGAGATAAGCAAATGTAACACAGCTATGCAAAGGCCAGAGACACAATGATTCCTTCCACGTGGCAATAATCTAATTGAAGCATCAGAAGAACATGCAAAGAGGTAAGAAAAATGAAGGCAAGTTCAGGAATAAAAGTAAAATCTGTGCCTTTTGTTTGTGTCTGTAATAGCTGCACTCAAGAGTGTTAGTGAGTAGGCAATAGAGGAAGCTACATCAAGATTGACACCTGAAAGAATAGCAGAAAAGACTGGAAGTCCTTCCAGACCTGGGCTACATGCAACAAGCATTTCCCACAAAAGGACCATGATATGCAAATGGGGGAGAGGTGGGTGCTTTGTAAATGACATACACAGTGTTATCAATCTCATAGTACAGCAATTTGGAGCACAGGCATCTCCTTCAGCTCACTCACCAGTCCACTCTCATTGTCAGGCATGTTCTCTCTTTCTAATAAACTGTCCCCATTCTTCTTTGTAACCAAGTAGCCCTGGAACAGAGGACCCTGGAAACATCAGCAGGCATCCTGGAATTCTATCTGTCCTCATATTATTTGGTAAACCATCAACAAGAAGATCTGATCTGTGTTGTTTCGAATATCTCACTTCCCAATACACCCTACTTCCACTTTCCCAGGGTGTCTGGAAACCTTTTTAGGGTGGGGACTTCTCCTGCTCTCATTTCCTCTCTGCCTCAGACCATAGCTAGGGACCAGAGAGTAGACCCTCTCTACTGTTCTAGATGAATACTAGCTGAATCTATGCTGGGATAAAGGTGCTCTGGGTTTGGGCCCACCTGGGTGACATAAGACATAGAGAGTCTCATATTGAAATAGCATTTCAATTTCTCAGACCTAATCTTGGGAGATAGACAATATAGGTAATTAGTTAAAACTCCAGCTTAGGAATAGTGCAGGCATGTTTGAGATTCACATCAAAAGTATCTGATTGTCTTGTAACTAGGCTCTAGAAAGGATGGAAAAGACAACTCCAATCCATCACATCTTAAGAACTTTAGCTCTCCACTCCAGAGGCCCTGACAATTCTCTCTTCACTGACTGTCCCTTGGACCACACATTATATGATAAAACCTCAAGGATGAAAATGAGTTTGATCCTGAGAACCCAAAGAAGTGGCTGTAATTCTCTCCAAGCTGGATGAAGAGAAATTTTGGCAAAAGGATAAGTTTACAGTAAAAGGCTAGGCATAGCAGATCCTCATCTGTAGGCATCAAGAGAAATGCTGTGAAATGCTGTTATAGATAGGGTTTCTATTTCTGTAATAACTCAGAGCCAACAGCAACTTAGGAGGAAAGGATTTATTTCATTTTATATTTCCAGGTAATAGTCCATCACTGAGTGAAGGGTGGGAACTCCAGCCAGCCAGTTGCAGTGCTCCTCATGGCTTTTATTTCAGCTTTTGCTCCCATGCCCCAACCCTGCTGCACCTTATACTTGCAGCCAAAATTGGTAATTTATAAGACTGTCCCAGGTAGTGCTGGGAAGGATTTCTGAAGGACTGAAGTACTCATGAAGAAGAGCTGAGTCTTGCCACCAGGAGAGACTAGGAGAGGGTACCGGTGAAGGTTCAGCCCAGACACAGTAAAGACCCCCAACATTTTGGAGAAACCAATGCCATGGGAGAAAAAAATGCTTCCATCAGATCAGGCTATAGGCATGTTTGTTGTGCATTATTTTAAATGGTGACTGATATGGCAGGGCCCAACCCAATGTGGCTGATGCCACCACATAGGTGGTCCTGGGTTCCATAAAAAAGCAGGCTGAGCAAGCTATGAGGAGCCAGTAAGCAGGATCCCTCCATGGCCTCTGCATCAGTTCCTGCCTCTAGAATACTGCCCGGGGTTCCTACCCTGACTTCCTTAGATAATGCAGCAGAAGCTACAACCTGAAATGAGCCCTTGCCTTCCCACATTGCTTTGGTCATGGTGTTTCATTACAGCAATAGAAACGCTAAGTCATGTGCCTTATTCACAGACCTTCAAGAGTCTCTACCCAGATAAGGGGCTACACAAAGAAAATAAGAAAAGAAGGGTGCTGCTATTGGGTACACAAGGAGTAAAGCTTCCTGTCATTCATCCTCTCCTATGTCCACAGCACTCCCCTTAAGAAAATTCCTGGACTCCCAAGGATCATCAGTGCCATGTTCCTTTTCCAGTAGTGATCCCCTCCTCCAGTTACACAAGTTAAAACTAAGAAGCTCCTCTAAGGATATGCGAAACATCACTGCATGACTAGTACACGCTGACCACATCTAAATATGTCTCCTATATTGGTTTTCTCTGCTGCATGGGACTTTCAAAAACAAAATTCTCTGCTCCTACACCAAAAGTGGTTCTTCCCTTTCTCTCTTCCCAAATGCATAATTTTCTCCTTGTACCAGTCCCACTGTTTGGTTTTTCTTTTACTGTCCAAAGACTCTTGCTAAAACTCACTAGATAACCACTGTCAACAAAAGAAACAGTTCTCTCATCTCATAGGAACAAAAGACAGTTTATGCTGAGCCAAATACATATGAGCAGGAATAGAGAACACAGAGTCAGGCTTTTCACAAATACCAAGCCCCTGGGAGGCAGCAATTTCATGATGTTTTTATGGTAATAGAACAAAAGAATTTCACAATGTTTTTATAGTAAAACAACAAAAGAAGTCATAAGATAGCATACTTTTCAAATATGTGGCTGGGTACATCAGGCAGGCAGCTTACAGCAGAGTAGGGAACTCGGCTCCAGGCCTTGGATACTGACAGTGTTCTTGGCCCTTGGGCTGTTGGAAACTAGGAGGAGTCTGCTTGTGCATTCCAAAGAGTTGCTTTATGGTCAGGAAGATGTTAGGTCACTACAGAAGGGTGCAGTAAATGACTGGGAAGTGGGGTAGAGATGCCCCAGGAAAATATGGCTCTGAACTTGCTACATTCTAACCTCTCCACATCACTGGAATTCTAATCAATCTATGAGCCATTGTTACAGTCTCCTTCCCAAAAATTTTCCTTCATAAGGAAACTCAGGTCTCACACTCAGTTATTCAACGCTTCCTTCTCAATGTTGAACAATCAAGATCTGAAGAAAGAAATCAACCACACATGATCACCTCTGTGGGACTCAAGGTCCCAATAATACAGACTAAGAAACATGGGAAGTTCCTTAGCACTGGTCTTCAAAGATAAACAAACACAATCTACTTACTTCACAATTGTCATGTATGCTCATAAACTGTTTCCATATAACCTCTTCTTCTCGTCTGCCCTGGAGATGGCCATGCCCCCTTAAGTCTCCAGGAAGCCGCCTCAGATGGCTCCCACCTTCACAGTCAGCCCCAGACTTAGCATGTGTTAGCTCTGCTTCATGGCACAGTTTGGTGGGTTTGTTTGTTTGTTTGTTTTAATACTACACCCTCTCTGCTAGCCTGAATGCTAGAGTTCAGAAAGTAGCATCTAATGGCCCCTTCTACAGAATGTACCTGGATAGACAGCTGCTAATCTGCTAACTGCCATCATCGAGGCCCATGAGAGTGTCCAGCAGCTCCACTAGGCACAAAGGACCCAGTGGAGGGCATATCTGTGCCCAGGAGGGCAGAAAGACAGCACCCAGACAAACCCAGATAAACAGGACAAGACTCCATTTGCCCCTGGAATCCTGTGAAATAAAACCTGACGCACCTTAGCATGCTTGTTATTTGGGTTTTTTTTTTTTTCATGTTGAAATTACTAGTTTTCTCATTTCTTAATATAAATGCCTTTAAAATACATATATGGATATGTGTAAAAATAGGTGTTTGGGAGAAGGCCTGATAAGTACATTCTTACAAGCTGAAGTACTCTTAACTTCTTAAAACCCATTAAAATGTTATCTTTGAGTCTATGAAATGCTTTATAAAATCTTAAAATGTCATTTGTTTATACAAAACATTTACTGAAGATGTAGCCCATTCCTGGTACTGGAGGTTTTACTTGGTGGCATAAGACATCTAGTTGGGGCATTATTTCTTCCATTATAGAATGACTCCATTTAAATTCCTTTCACACACACACACACACACACACACACACACACACACAGAGGAAGCTTTTACAGTAGTAGGTTTCCACAGGGTTTTGGTTCCAAAGAAACAACAGTGTCTTCCAGACACAATGGGACTGATGCCTATATGAATTTACAGAGACTATGACAGTAGACACAGATCTAAGCCAGGTGATGTTCCAGCACTGAGAGGGGAATGGACACAAGCCCTCCCAAACCTGGAAGCTATCACCAATTGATATCTGCTGGCAAACAAATAATCAGTTTTCTCCAGTGAAGAGTCACTTGAGATATCAACCAACTGTGGGGCAGACCTGTGGTGATATATTATATATTTAATAAATCAGTCTGGAATATCAGAGAACAGATCCACCCACAGTCAAACCAGGAGGGTCAGAGAGTGGTAACTGACGTCTTTAATCCCAGCATGGGAAAGACCAGGAGTGGTGACCTAAGCCTGTAATCCGGTAACTCCAGAGACAGACATTTTTCTGTGTTTCTGTGAGTTCAAACCCTAACAACCAAACAGTAGTAGCTCACACACCTTTAATCGTAACTGTAGAATACAATACAGAGTTGAACCCAGAAGTGAAACAACTAGAATTCATGTTACACTTGGTGTTCAACTTTAGGACACAAATTCGCAAAAAAAAGCCATTTGCCGGCCAGAGCAACACATAGCTGGAGGAGTAATTACCTCCAGGCTAGGCATTCTGTTCTGAGTTAGCCTCCAGGCTTAGGCAGAGCCAGCCATATGTGTTTCTTCTTCACTTTAATCTGCGTTTTTCAGACAGTGGCCTCATATTCCTGGTGGGTTGTAGGTTTTTTTCTCTTTTCGGACCCCTCCTTGGGCTGCTATCACGTTAGGTAGCTGCACCACTTCACAGTCATCTGATTGTCACTGACAACAAGTGTGGTGAGTAAATTGAATTTTTTTAAGGGAAATTTGTTTAAGGCAGTGGAAGATGTTTAATCTTTCTGTGATCTTACTCTAGATGTTTTGACATTGGAACCAGTAAAGGAAAAGATAAATAAAGTAGAGGGGACTATTCTCATAATGTTTATCATATTGTTTATTATGAATACTATTTGTTTGATTTCTGTTTATCATTTAAAAAGTCAATTAATGTGAATGCCAAGAAGAAAGGCTTAGAAAAGCCTGTTAAGTGAGAACACAAAAATATTCAAGCCTAAACAGAGGAATATGAAGAACCAATCTCAGCAATGTCTTCTAAGATTACACAAAAACAGCCTAAAGTTATAAACAGTCAATATTAATATATAAAGTAACCTTAAAGGAATCATAAAATATAAAAGTTATACAGAAGTTAGCTGGGCTCCAGTACAATTGTTAGAATTAAGAAGAGCCAAGGAAGCAATTTTTGCATGTGGTATACACTCACCATTTCTAAAACAAATGCTAAATTCTTGGTCGTCATATAACCAGATCACCCCTAAGGACTGGTTAGATATAGTCACTGTTGCTTTGGAGGCTGGGCCACATTTACAGTGAAAATTATGGTAGAAGGAGGAGGCTAAAACAATAGAACAAAGAAGCAGAGGCAGGGGCATAGAAGTGTCCCAAGACCAACTTCTTAGGGAAGAAGATTATGCTGATATAGAAAGGAAAACATTATACAATAAGCATACCCTGGATTTATGCTGCACGGCAGCATTAAATGCATGGGATCAGACTGAAGCTATAGGAAAGAAAACTGAATTCTTCACAAAAGTAATTCAAAGCCAAAAGAAACTTTTACAGACTTTTTGCAGAGATTAACTACAACAATAAACAGAATGGTACCAAATTTAGAAGCTAGACAAATAATTGAACCACTGGCTTTTGAAAATGCTAACTCACAATGTTAAAGAATAATTAGACCATTAAAAGCAAAGTCAGAACCCTTAGAGAATTGGATTCATGAGACAATTAATCTAGAGCCTTATAATTGTGATGATAACTGGGTAGGAGAGACTATTTCTAGAAGTATAAGAAACAGTCAAAATATTAAAATGTTAAAATTGAAGAAAGCAAGGTCACGTAAAAATAAGGCATTCCCAGAAACAGTGCCTTTGTTAGAAATAATCCCAAGAGAACTGCCATCCCTTCTGTAGTCTGCAGAAGGTGTGGGAAAGGGAGGCATTGGACTAACGAGTGCAGGTCAAGAGGAGACAGACATGATAACATTTTACCTTCAGGAACACCCTGAATAAACTTTCAAAAGCCCCAAAGCCCCCATATCAAAACCAGTTCAGGCTTTTCCTGTCATTTCAGAAGGAACCCCTTCCCAGAGTGATTTAAAAAACATTATGCCTATTGTAAAACACACACACACACACACACACACACAAGCACACACATTGTTCTGGATAATAGAAAAGGGAACAGTCAGGAGAAACCACAAATCAAAATTGATAAAGATTAGAAAGGGAACCTCCCCAAACGTAGGGTTGGGGAAGAGTTTTGCTTTTGTTTCCACAGGTGAAGAAAAGCTATGGACACCATTAAAACTAATAAAGACTCAATTTGAACTGGAGAAACTTCATGAAAATAAGAATTGAAGGCTCATCCACCCATATTACAATTTTTAAGTCGTAAGAAAAACAAAGGGTTGGGGCAGATTTTTGTCTTTGTCTTTACAGAAAACTAGAAATAACCCATCTTCAAGAAGTTAGAAGACCTTGGACATCTAGATGTCTAAAGCAGAAGGGAAGCTATCCAGAAAAATTGACAAGCAAAGGAATATTGGACCTATTAGTACCAGTATACTCCACAGGGTAAAATCTCATTGCTTAACCTCTATATGTCTTTATTTGTAAAAGAAGTTGAAGTCCCAGTTTAATTATAATTTAAAGCTGGCTTTAGAGTTGGAGCGTGGCTAAATCCAAGCATACTTGTTAAAGACAAATGCATAATCTCTGTATCATCTCAGAAGATCCACTTGATATGGGACAGAATAACTAAAAATAAGGGACTATTCTATTGTTACTAATCCTATGCTGAATAAATACTTATTAGATATATAAGATTATATATATATACAAATGTATATTTACATATTTTAAATTCGTCATGATATTGATGTTCATATAGAATACTAATTAATTATAGAAAAAAGGCTTTATTTAGCTTCCTATATATTGTTTTGAGCTTTAGTCTCTTATCAGTTTTCTGCAGTGATCCATGACAATGCCTAATTGCAAATTTGAAGTATCCAAAAGGAAGATGGGGGCCCACAACAAAGATTTCACATGGACTATAACAAAGCCACTAGGCTGACAAATACCAACCAAAGATCAGATTTGGACTACAAACTGCTCAGGACAATTTGAGGTGGCTAGCTGAGATGAACCAGCTTCACAGACTACTCTAGCCAGGACTTGAGACAAGCCATGCACTTTCTTGTTATGCGGAGACTGGTCAACAAATGATATGGCTACTTATTTCAGAACTTGACAATTAATAAAAAATTTCTTTTCAGGATCCCCTAAAGATGCCATCACCACCAGACAGTAAGAAGTTGGTTTAAAAACAAGGCACCCACATTCCCAAGAGGTCTGGTGGGTGGTTTTCAGTCTTTCAATGAGTTGTGCATGATTGTCATTGTTTACGGTAATTGGTTAAAAATTGTTTTTGGTTATGGTTAGAAAAAGAGCTAAACAAGAGAGATTAGACTCAGGGTTCTTGTATAAAAAAAAGAATATAGATATGATAGGATATAAGGGTAGATTATTCATCTATTTTTAAAAAGCAATTACTAGCTTTAAATATTTTATATCTGATTGGATTTTTATATATTCTATACAAATTGTGTCATTGGTATAAAGTTGAGATTAATTTTATTGCTATACATATATCTTTATGTTTGTTTAAGGTACTATGTAGTTCATCTAACAATGTGTTGGGAGCTGCATGAGTGCCGCGCCTTAAAGATGGCGCTGGCTTCCGCCTTCCGGCACCCTGACGGCGAGCGCTCCTCCGATAAACAACTCCAAATATGGTTTGTGCGGAGCTGACTCGCTTGCTTCAGAATGCGTGGCCCTATGGTAGAGGCCCACGTGGCAGTAGCTGAGTGGTGAACCTGGGGTTTAAAGCTGGCTGCACGGGCTGGGAGCTGCTGCTGCAAAGTTTTTCAAATAAAGGACCTGGTCAATTGCCACGGAAGGATCCTGGTGCCGTGTCTTTTCCTGCTGGTCAGGATTTGGCGCGGCGCAACAATGCAATACAAATTGCTAGTCCATGAAAGTTATTATTACCAACTAATTAGGATATAAAGAAATGCAAGTTACATTACAATCAAACTTAAAGTCATATTAGATATGTTTTCAAGATCAAACAGATGTATTTTTGATGAACAGATCTTCTTCAAATACTTAAGAGATCCATATAATATAGCATTTAAGATATTTTAAAAACATAGGTTCTTATTATTTTTATGATAATGGGACATCTGCTCCTGGCAGCACCAATCTACTTCAGAGAAGATTATGGACACCAAGGAAACTCCTCCATATGAGTTGACCTTCTTTGTGACAAAAGTTAGTCACTGGGCAAGAAAGTGCTCTTGCTTTGACTGCTGACAATATGATATTCAAAATGGACAAACAGGAGAGACACACACAAAAAGAATTGCTGAACCTTACCAAGTCAAGGTAGGAAGGTCTTTGAGAATATCCAATGACCAGCATGACAGGATATTTCTAAAAGTGCAAAAGTGGTATTCATTTCTCTCAGTGTTAAGCAAGCTTTAAGTGGTAACCAACAGCTGACTAACTGGACTTAAAGCCTGCTTAACACTGAGAGAAATCATGCCTGTTACTAGAAACACAGATGGCTACCTAAGGCTAGTGAGGTCATGGATCTTATTGGAGCTCCTACTGTCACTACTTAATTAAACCAACATGATCCCTAACACACTCTAAACAACATGATCTCTAACACACTCTAAACAACATGATCCCTAACACACTCTAAACAACATGATCCCTAACACACTCTAAACAACATGATCCCTAACACACTCTAAACAACATGATCCCTAACGCACTCTAAACAACATGATCCCTAACACACTTCAAACAACATGATCCCTAACACACTCTTAACAACATGATCCCTAACACACTCTAAAGACTCATCCTTGTGCTTTTATCCCTGATGAGGAAGCTTCTCTCAGCAGCAAAGAGGAAATCTTCACTGGTCAAAAAGTGGAAATAACTGATGGTGGGGTGCCCAACCCCAATGGCTTTATCTACTACATGACTCTTATACCTAAGGTTCAGACAACATCACAGAAGATGGGGTGGAAAGGTTTTAAGAGCCAGAGGGACCAGGAAATCTGCTATGAGATTGTGTCTCCTAGAAATGACAGGAAAGCTATCCCCATGATTCTTCAATATAGCATCTTCTTCCTTCTCTCCAACATGTGGGTAGAGTAGGAGGTGGAACTGACCTTGGCTTTCATCTGCATGGTAGGGGAGATAGACTGAATGATCGTCACCCTTCGGCTTCCCCACAAAAAAAATGTCTGGGAACAGTCTCTCAGGCAAGAAGGTTTGCTAGAGGTTTGTGGGTTTAGGAAAATGGGAAGGTAGCTATATCAAAATTAACATATGAAAGAAGCCAGTTGGCAGAAAATGACTGGAAGAGCTTTTCCACCTGAACTATATGCAACAAACATAGCATAATACATAATACAGAAATGTATGAGAGGTGTATTCTATGTAAATGACCTAGAAAGGGTCATGCATCTAAAGGCCTTAATGTGACATCATAAAGGAATATCTGGTATACTTGAAAATAGAAAAAACACAAAATTGTTTGGGGTTAGAAAAGCAATCACAATACTTTGACCCACATACAGCCACCTATGGAGTCTTTTTTGCTGACTATGTAGAGATTTACATCCCTGCACTTGTAGATAACCTACACTAGGATGATATGATACAAAAGTGTTTGCTCTGCTTTTTTGCATTAAGAAAAAAATGGAATATTTTCAATATACTGAGGCACTGCCCATTAGGTATTGTTTAAAAATGCATGTAGTGACATAAATATACATCTTGCATAAGTTTAAGCATATGTTATTAGCAGTTAGAAACATGAACATAAAATTGAGAGAAAATAAGTTTTCCCAACAAGAAAAAAAAATGACTTAAAAAACAAATTTTTATGGCTATCAAGATGGCTCAGTGAGTAAAGGTACTTACCACTAAGTCAAACAACGTGAGTGTGATGCCCAGGACCCACACTATAGACAAACAATGTGAGTGTGATCCCCAGGACCCACACTGTAGACAGAGTGAACCAACTTCAGCCTGCTGGTCTCTAACTTCTACACTTGGTATGGCAAACACACACATACACATGCACATGTCCACACACATGCACACACATGTACACACACGCACACACACATACATGCACACGCACACACACATGCACCAAAAATTAAAATAAAAATAATTTTTTTTACATTACTTGGGAGAGTCCTTGGTGCCATGCATATTAATTTTAAAATGATAATGTTGGCATTGGAGCTTGTAGGCCACACTTAAACCATACTTAAAGAATTGTATACTTTGAGAGTCTAGAAAATTCCATTGCCTAATAACTGTGATTGCTTAAAGAGTAAATGGAGATGAAGAAGGAAAGGGCTCACATGCATAATTATGTTTTACTATTTCATAGATGGCATTTTTATTATGTGTAAACTGCTTCCATTTTGCAAACTAGTTGGCGACACAGCAAAGTCAGTTGTGGTCATTTGATCCCCAGACGCATGAAGAGTTTATCAGATCCAGACAATGTGGGCATAAACTGATGTGTCTTCAAGCAGACTTTCCAATCATTCTCTTTGGAGACGTAAGCCCGGAAAGGGTAGAATTTCCATGACTCATCCTATCAAATCATAAAGATGTCATGGGGACCGCCACAAATGGACTATTAATTGTTGCCAGAAATACTAAGTTCATTGTTTTTCCTGAGTAAAAAGATGGCAATTCCAAATCTAATAGAGACATTCTGGACAAATATTTTTTTAAAAAAATAAAAATAAAAAGCTTTTGCCCCTCAGTTTAAACGCTTAATTCTACATTGTCTTAGCTTTGTTTTCAGTCGGGTTCTGCTCTAGTCAACAGGTTGGAAATGTAGGACACCTGCTTTGTTTTAGCTATCCTGTCTCCCATGGAAGTTCTAAAGCCCTGCTTTGCTGTAGCTCATCATTTGCAGATGTGATAGCTAACAGAACAAAGATGCTATAAATCCCCCAGGTGCTCAGAGCAGTTACAGAGAGAAAGGGCCACTGCACTGTCCTTCACACTTACAGACGTCCTGTCCTTGAGCTGTATCCACGACTCAACAGCTTCAGAAGTTAGCTAGGTGGCAAAGGACTCCTTACCAGCTCCTCAGAAACAGGCAAAGGGAAGATGCTGAGCTCATCATAGAAAGAAGCTGCTTGGCTGGCAGCAGAAGTCTGGCACAGCCACACATCGAGGGCCTGCATACTGCATGAAGCAGAGCTTAGAAGCTGAGATGCGTACTTGAGACATCTCTCTGAAAACTGACACTACCAGCAGGCCAGAGAGCAAGCATAGACTGTAGCTGACAACCAGGAACTACTTTTACTCCCCACTCACTCTCCTCCGTAGTACAGCCAAGTAGTCAGCCCTAACCACCTGGCTCCTCTGCTGAACTCCCTCAAAGGCTCACAGGAAGAAATAGACTGAATCCACCAATCACAAAGGAGAGTCATGCCCAACCTTTCACATCCCTTTCCCCACCCCCTCCTTTCTCTCTCACACTACCTTTATTAGTTTTAACTCCCAAGGAGAGTGTCATCCATGTTCTTCCAGGCTGCAGCAATCTCCTGCCCCACCCTGATCTTTACTCTTCTAAATTCCAATCCATGTGCAGGTATCTGCATGCTTTATATGGGTCTAGATTTCAGCCTCCTGCTCCATGCTTATATCCATATCTGGGCTTTCCTCTGCGGGGCCCCTCATCATTCAGACTCTTTAAAGTTTCATGAGGATGTAGGTTCATTGTTCTCTTTCCAGATCCTCGCATAGTGTGCATGCTATACATAGTCATTGCATAGTAAATACACTAAATCATCAGAAAAATTGTCCGGCTTTGTTCCAGCAGGGCTCAGAAGCCCCAGTGTTGAGTGTTGCCACACAGTCCTTTACCAAGGAAACAGAATAAGGGTCTGTCTGGGGATCCAGGTCTATCCTGACTTGGGCCTTGGAGTGTGCTGTTAGTAGGCGCAAGTCCTACTCATTTCTAATTGGTAGAATTATAAATTCCAGGCTTAAGAGCACCTTCAACCAACTTGTCCATGAAAAATACACTTGAAATTTTCAAGAAGTCATGGCATGAGGTCCCTGCAGGCAGAGGACTGTTGATTATAGATTTACGGTAAGGCTGAATACTCATGTACTTCCTTCCTGCCTCACCCTGATACTCTATTATTGTACAAAAATAAGCACTCTAGGCACAAACCTTAAAGGTACTTTTTCAATGGACAGATTTTTTGCAATGTCATCAGCAGAGCACATATAAAACATATTGTTGTAAATTAAACTGTAACTAAAATTAATCATCTTTTTCTTTCTCTTAAGCAACTGACAATATTTCTCTTTATGCAAGAACAGACTACCTGGGGCTGATAAGTCAGATCTGTAAGAAGAGAGGGGATTTTATCTGATTATTACAAGATGCTCTTGGTGGTGTTTCCCTTAATATAAATTACTATCCATAGGAAAAGCAATTTGTTGAGCCTGACTGAAGAGAAAAAGAGCACGCCAGAAATGGCACATCTTAAGATTTATAATTCTAAATCTGTTTAAACTTAGACAATGCATATAAAATAGGGATAAACTGTCTTTTGTACAACTTAGTGATTGCCTGACAGTATGTTCTCCAGAGAATCCATAGAGGTGTGCTTTGTACTAAAACTCCACATTTTATGCTCTAATGTTAGTAATGCTTTAAGTAATGCTATAGGTGTGGCCTTTTACTCTGTGCTTAAATTACACTATCAGGCATTCCTTGGGAAATTCCACAAGGTCGCAAGATTGAATTAAGCTAAATAAACTGTCAAAGCCCCAAATCTCCATTAAATGTAGAAATCTTGGATACACTTCTGTGCCTTCTCAGTAGATGTTATTTTGTTTATGTCTCAACTTTCAATCTGCATGTTTTAAGAAATGTAGCATAATATAATATGACTTGTGGTCACACTTGATATTCAGTTAATAGAGGGTACTTTGTTTTCAAGTTTGAGCATCTACAATGTGATAAGGCCATTACGTGCTTTAGTCTTTATGACTGACCCTACACATTAGACACTTTAGATGCAGCCAGCACCCACTCACTTTCAGCATGGGCAGTGATAGACTCAGGGGGCTGGGGAGGGTGGTAAACTAGCAGCAGGTACTTCAGTGGTCAAAAGGTAACCCTAGCCTCTAACATCGAACTCCTAATGTCTAGTATCTCTTCTTAAAGAGAATTTTAATTCACTTGTTCTTCTTTGGTGAGGCAATCATAAGGGGAAAAAACAGAAAAAAATGGACTTACTGCTAGTACTTGATAAGATGTTTGTTTAAGTAGACATTTGAGCAATGTAGGAAAGACACTATATAATAGTGAGGAAAATTCCTAAACCTTTAGGTCCCCAAATTTATAAAGCAGGAGACTTGAATGTAAACCAAATGACCAGGCACAGAAACACTGCACTACACATTCTGAAACATGCTGCAACTGAACACCAGGGCACTGTGCACATGGTAGGCCTTCCCCTTTACAGAATGGTCTTAGGCTGAGACCCATCAGTTAAAGGTTCCAATGAGACACAGAGCAGTAAGAGACACTACATAGCTGTAAGAATTAGAAAATGCAGAGAGCCTAGGGTTCATCACAGCTTTATTCTTGGTAATCATTGGTGATTCTTTTCTACCTGGCAGGGAGTAACGTAACTGTAAAATAAAAATAACACTGCACACACATGGCTGCCATGAGGGTTAAAATGAAAATCATGGAAAGCTCTTGATACAGGGTAAGAAAGGAACATAAAGAATTGGATTGTATGATTGTTTACCTATTATTATAAATTGACTAATATGAAAAATGAGAGTAGAGTCCTCTGCTGGTACAATGAGTGAATCTTGTGAAGTCTTCATTCAAAATACCAATAGGTGTCTGCTTCTGTCCTGCATAGCTTTTCCTTCTTCTCACACAGCTTCTCATTGTGTGTCCCAGGTTCACCATGGACTCACAACCTCCTCTCCCAGGATCAGCAGGCCTACAATATCTTAAACTATATTATGGAAATTTATGTAACTAAAATGAGGAAAGTATTCAAGCACTTTCTAATCATGATCATTACTATGCATTATAAAATTCAGTACAACCTCAGGTTTTATTCCGTCATGTCTCTCATGTTTCACCATACACTCTCCCAACATACTAACTGCATGGAATGCTCAACAAACTAGTGACAGGGACAGATGATTTTGGAAACAAGACTTGTGATATGGTCACTATATCAAATGCATGTGACACATAGTGTTACCAGCTTATAGGGTTAAGAATCATCTAGAAGGCCTACTGCACATCTACAAGGGCATCTTCAAGGGCTCAACTGAGTAGAAAAAAAACGCACCCTGAATGTGGGTAGTATTGATCCACATGCTGGGGTCTTGCACATTGAGCCCAGGCTTTCATCTGCTTCCTGACTGCAGACACCACGTGACAAGCAAACTCAAGCTCCTGGCTATGCGTTCCTTACCACAATGGACTGCGCCCTCCATCTATGAGCCAAAACAAGCACCTTCTTCAAGTTTTTTTTGCTGGGTATTTTGTCATAGCAACAGGTAAAGTAGGCCATACAATGGAATTTTGGTTGTAAGCCCAAAATTAGCTGACGATAGTAGAAATGTACTGAAAAATTATGGGACAGCTCACAGAATCACTAGGTGGGCTGTCAGTCAGGGAAAATAGAGTGCCTAGGATTAGCACTCACAGCACCCTTCTAAACTGTTACATCACTTAGCACTATTAGAGGTAGCAGGTCTGTCGGAACCATCATCGCACACATTATCACTAGCTCCCTGAAAGCTACCAGATTTCAGATTTCACCACTACCACATCAGAACTAATGTATCTTTCCGGATAAGCTAAAATGTATATAGTATTTTAATATATCACATAAGTGAAACAGCCTGTTGGAAGTTGCACACAAATACCCAGGCTAGAAAGATGTCTCAGTAGGTAAGTAAAATGAATTCCCTGAATGCCAGAGAACCTGATTTTGGATCCTGTGAACCCAAGTTTAAAAGTCAAGTGCAGCAGCTTAAAGCTATCACTGGTAAAGTAAAACCTGGAAGATCCCTGAGGCTCACTAGGCAGCTAGCTCAACCCAATCTATAAGACCCAAATCGCCCCCAAACAAAACAAAACAAAAAAAAAAACTTGTAAATACTAAAATTAAAATCAAGATGGATGGTTCCCAAGAAATGACACAAGAAGCTGATATCTCTAGTCTCTATAAATGCCCACATACAAATATACATACTCACATGAACATACTCATATACATATCAAAAAACAAAAACAGCAATAACAAAAACTCCATACAGTAGAGGTAGCTTGATCAGTAAGGTGTCTGTCACACAAACGGTAAAGATCTGGTTCAATACCCTAGAACCCATACAGGAAAGCAGAAATGGCTGTGTATACCTATTATCCCAATGCTAGGGACGCAAAATCAGGATGATTCCTGGACCTTGCTGGCCAATGAATCTAGCTGAATTGGTGGGCTCCCTGTTTAGTAAGAATGATAAAGGAAAACATTCAACACACTCTGGCCTCCATGTGGGCACACACATGCATGTACACAGGTACACAAAAAATATATATGTATATACAGATATCTTTTAGGCACATAATGAGATAAGAAACTTTAAAATCCTTTGCTGACTTGGATAATTTGGCAGAAGTTTCTCTGCTTTTTGTCAGGCAAATGAGACACTGACTGAGCATTAGCAAAGCTTCAGGAACACAGAAGCCACCCACATTCAAACATTACTCTGACAGCTTTGGTTACAGAAATTCAGGGGCATGTTTTAGCTGTAATAAAATAGAGACTCCAAGCAGAAGGCAATAAAAACATAACTGTGACAGGAAATAATAGACAATAAAGAAAATTGATGAGCCCCCAAAATGAGTTTTGTTTTACATGAAAAAAATAAACTTTATGAACCTCTAAAACAAAAAAATATTATTCCATTATAATTTATAGGGTATTATTTCAGAACCTATAAAACTAATCTGTCCATTATGATTCTTTATTTATACAGTATACCTCACTGAACAGTATTAATAGATGCTTTAAGGAGTCCAGTGCAGGAATTTTGTCACCTTCTATAAGGAAAAAAAAAAAAAAACTGGGAGCTGAATTTGCACAAATACACTTAATCCTAAAGCATGCTATCCACCCCCGTGCAAATATTCTGTGATTTTTTTATACAAAAATCTAAGCATCTTTAATTAAAAATCTACACAATAGTACAATAAGAGAAGCCACTGATGTAGGGGAATGTCACTTTGATGTCATTTATTGACAACAATCTATTGAAATGTTTTCAGTTATCAGGCAATAATGCCAACAACCATTCTGAAACTCACAGTGGGTGGCAAACATGATTAAGAGTGTTGATCCCAAACTCTGATAAGGCAGAAAATACCAACGACATCTTAGTTGGAAGGACAAAGCACATTACATCCTTAGAAGTGTCCATAGAACATAGTGGGTCTCTTTTCTTTAGCCATGTTACAATTCTCTTACTTTCTCATTCAAATAATTTCTGCCTTTCCTTGACCCTCTGCAGATGATGCCATGCTGCACGGAATGCTCTGGATACACACATGCATGCATGTGCACCAAAACTGCATCCTGCAGTCTCACTATCCATTGCCCTCAGTCTTCAACACAGATTTAAGGAAGCCTTGCAAGATCCCTCAAAATAACCCCAGCAGCCTAGCTTCACATGTATAACCAACTACTTGGCTACGTCTGGAATAAAGACAGGTTTATTTTAGTTAAGTTCAAGAAGGGCAAGTCCATAGGTATGAGTCTCTGGAGACAGTGACACAGCCAGCAAAAGCACTGGTCAGGTGACTTATATCACTCCTGAGCCAGGATGCAAAATGAGAGATTTTTTTTGTCCTCAAAGTGAGAGATGGGATAAATATATATTCCTTTGGGTATACACCCTCAGCGATCTGTGAGCATCCCAGTAGGTCTCATTTCTTAGAGATGTATATCACTTCTCAAGCCTGTCTCCTTGGCAGCTGAACTTTACAAACGGATCTTGGGAGAACACCATCCTTTTCATGGAATGTAAGGTCAGGAAAGTGAGCATGTTTATCTTGTCAGCGATAATCCTCTATACCTTACTACAGTAAATGCCCAAAAGAGATTGAATAGATGAATAGATTGAATGAATGAATGAATGAATGAATGCAGCTGCTATAGCTATAAAAAAATACATCACATCTGTATTATTCCTATGATTCTTACTGTGACAGAGAAGATCCTGGACATGAAATGTTAAATGGAAAAAAGGATAGATTTAAACAAGGCCCCCAATGGCTGGTAAAGCTTGAGGCAATGCCTAGATCTTTTCTACATCCTGAGAACAAGCAGTTCTCAGAACAACTTGGCTTCTGACTGAAACCATTGAACTCATTTGGACTCATCTTCTCCTTCCTGACTTCCTGATACGTTAACTTCCCCACATGGTGCTTTGTGACTTGCCAGGAATATAGATATACTGTGTCACCACAGCTGAGCTCAGCTGGAGGAATTTAACCAGTTCCCTCCCAGATAGAAGGCAGCCAACTAGGCCTGTTGACAAATGGGTTTCTGTGGAATCTGGACCGTCATCACCTCTTCCTCTTCATTTTCAACAGAAGCTTAGTGCCTAAAATGAACATTTTGAAAGTGAGAAATAGAGCATCCAACTAGGTCAAGATGAATGATCCCATTTGAGAGGATTCTTTTAGTCGGAGGGCAAGGCATTGGTGGCATTGTGGTAGGACCTCAATCAACCACTGTCCCCATTTCACACTATACCACTTGAATCAGGCCTCTAAGGTGGAAAAATATTTTTCCTCAAACCAAGATGGCATGCAAATTAAAGGACAGGAATTGAATGCCACATTTATCCACTTGAGAAGATACAAATAAACAAAAGGATTAAAATCTCCAAGAACTACCAAAGGAAAATAGCCCCTCAAATGATAATGGCTGACAAGAAAGAATGAACACAGTCTATCTGCTAACACTTCAGCCCTAAACTTATGCAAGGATCCCCTTTTGCTTGGTTCATTGCTTCTTAACAGCTTCATCTCAGTTATTACAGCTCTCCTGGCATCTATCTGCAATGTCTACAAGTCGCAACCCTGGTAGTAAAAGAGATGACCACTGCATTCTCTAAAAGCCTTCATTTCTGAGTGCATATTTCTATGCAATAAAAATAAATCAGTTGCATATTTTCCTCTCCACCACACATATTTTAGAAATGTGTCAAATATCATACCCAACAATTAAGAGGTGCCAAAACTACATGTTAATTTACTCACATCATTTTATATTATTTGAGAATCTTAAGTCAATAATATATAAAGATATACCAAAATCAATTGAGAAGAAAATGATATGCAAGTTTTAAGTTTTGTATGTTCAGCATAGGCCAATTAGATGTACTAAATAATGTGTATGAACACACAAAGAATTATTTAGAATCACATGCTTACATTTGGATCAGAAAAAAAAGTACCCAGCTTTAACCATGGCTGACAAGAAAGAGGAAAAAGATAAACCTCTTTCAACCTTGTTGGTAGATATCTGAAGTGATACACTCATTTTTTTATGTGTAAAGAGTTTGAAATCAATTTATTCATAAACAGTATATTTTTTTCAAAAGGGGCTTTCAAAAGAGCAGTCAACAGAAATAGTGAATAGCCTTAGCAAATTATGAAAAACAATAAGGACAAATAATATCAAAATAATAAAAGTAAGACCAAAACAACCAAAATAAAAAACCTAAACAAAAACAATCAAACAGAATTAGGCTATGCAGTATTCTCTCACTGCAGACTGAGTGGCACAGACCTAGAGCCTGTGTTTTTTCATACCCATGAGGTAGCAAGGCAGTCACTAGCTATAACAACCTTTTTGAGATGAGCATAGCCATGTCTTTTTGTGGCTTTAGATACCATGTTCCCACCAAGGCTGAGGATGCAACATGTTACAGGCTTTTGCTCAAAGTCTTTCAATTTCACTTGAGTTATCTCTACCAAAGTACATTTGATGGTCCATCAGGACAAGCACTAATTTACACTCCCAGACTCCTCCTGGAGGCCCAGAGGCTCTGGATATGCTTCAGCACATTTCTGAAGCCCTCCCCTGTGCATCCTCAGCAAGAGTGGAATCCTAAACACCTCTATATGCAAACACACCTTAAAAGTCTACCTGGGCCAAGGCATTTTTCAGCTCAAATCTTTCCACTTTTTTTTTATTATGAATAAAGTCACATTTTCTATCTGTGTAAATCCTTACTCAAGGTCCCTTCCCCCTCCAACCCCCTCCAGTCACTCTCTCTTCTCCACATCTCCACATCTCCTCCCCAGCAAGGGCAGGAGGTCCCAAGGTCCCAATATGGCTTAGATCAGCATCCACTCCTGGCAGATCCAGTTTACTTACCCCAATATTAAGACTGAGTCAGATGTTTCTCTAGAGGGAGTGGGATCCGAGGTGTCAGTCCAAAGTGTTTCAGATCCCAACCTGTTCAGTGGTTGTGGTTTGCAGCTTGGACATGCTTTGCTTTTTGCTTTTTTGTTTAGAGTCCACTAATGAATGAGTACAACCCCTGCTTATCTTTCTGGGTTTGTGATACCTTGCTCAGGAGGATATTCTCCAAATCCATCCATTTGTCTACAAATTTTAGGATATCATTTTTTCTTACTGCTGAGTAGTACTCCATTGTGTAGATGTACCACAGTTTGTTAATCCATTCTTAAGTTGAGGGGCATCTAGGTGGTTTCCAGGTTCTTGCTATTACAAATAATGCTGCTATGAACATAGTTGAGCTAATGCCATTGGAATGTGACTGTGCGTCTTTTGGGTATACACTAAGAAGTGGTATTGCTGGGTCCTTGGGGAGATTGATTCTCAGTTTTCTGAGAGACCACCATACTGTATTCCAGAGTGACTAAAGAAGCTTACACTCCCACCAACAATTGAGTAGTGTTCCCCTTGCTGCGCATCCTCTCCAGCATAGGCTGTCATCTGTGCCTTTTATCTTAGCCAATCTAACAGGTGTCAGGTGGTATCTCAAACTTGTTTTGATTTGCATTTCTCTGATGGCTAAAGATGAAGAGCACTTTTTCAGGTGCCTTTCAGCCATTCATAATTGTTCTGCTGAGAATTCCCTTTTTAGTTCTGAACCCCATTTTTTTGATTGGGTTATTCAAGGTTTTGAGCTCTAGATTCTTGAGTTCTTTATATATCTTAGAGATCAATCCTTTATCACGTGTAGGGTTGGTGAAAATCTTTTCCCATTCTGTAGGCTGTCATTTAGTCTTATTGACAGTGTCCTTGGCTTTATAGAAGCTTCTCAGCTTCAGGAAATTCGACTTATTGATTGTTTATCTTAGTGTCTGAGCCACTGGTGTTAGGAAGTGGTCTCCTGTGTCAATTCATAGAAGTGTATTTCCCACTTTCTTTTCTATCAAGTTTAAAGTGGCTGGGTTTATGTTGAAGTCTTTGATCTACGTGGATTTGAGTTTTGCGCAGGGTGACAGGCTTGGATCTATTTGCATTTTTCTACACACTACCAACCAGCTATGCCAACACCATTTGTTAAAGATACTATGTTTTTTCCATTGAATGTTTTGGGCCTCTTTGTCAAAGATCAGGTGTTCATAGGTTTTTGGGTTAATGTCTGGATCCTCAATTCTATTCCATTGATCCACAAGTCTGTTTTTATGCCAGCACCAGGCTGTTTTTATTACTCTAGTTCTATAGTATAACTTGAAGTCAGGATGGTGATGCCTCCTGAGGTTCTTTTGTTGAGTAAAATTGTTTTGGCAATCCTGGCTTTCCTGTTATTCCAAATGAAGTTGAGTATTGTTCTTTCAAGGTCCAAAAAATATTGTGTTGGGATTTTGATGGGCAGTGCATTGAATCTGTAGATTGCCTTTGGTAGAATTGCCATTTTTACTATGTTGATCCTACCTATCCAGGAACATGGGAGATCTTTCCATTTTCTGATATCCTCTTCAATTTCTTTCTTCAGTGATTTAAAACTTTTGTCAAATAGATCTGTTACTTGTTTGGTTATAGTTACTCCAAGGTATTTAATGCTATTTGCAGCTATTATAAAGGGTGATGTCTCCCTTATTTCTTTTTCAGCCTTTTATCTTTAGAATACACTCATTTGTAACTGAGCATATTTAAATTGACTGGCCTATCAATTCCATTGCTAAAATTTATGTAGTGGTTTTATAAATATTAACGTCTGCACTATCTATGTAAAATGATATCTACAGCAGCATTATTTATAAAATTAAAAAACAAATCAAATGTCCTAATCATAAATAAAGAGAAAATACAGCTTGGGTGAGGGCTGAGGAGTTTTTGAAGGGAATAGAACAGGTGAGGAATGTCCTTGTCCATTGTGTGTCCAGGCCCTAGCTATCCCTCCTCAAGGTATTTAAGGAATTTAACAACAAACCTTGGAGCTACTTTAAAACTATTGCTATTGTTAGAAAGAGACACTATACAAAGATTGGTCTATGTGGATCATGACTCCATCACACACACACACACACACACACACACACACACACACACACACACACACACGGGAAGGGGAGGGGAGGGGAGAGAGAGAAAGATTCTTAGTGTCAAAAGTTACAATCTTTTCTTACTCTACATACTATTCAACAGATACACAATTGTGGAAAATCCATCGGCCATAATTCTTTTCTACTTTCCACTTCTGACTCTTCCTACCCAGAGATGCTGATAAGAACAAGAGGGACTTCGAACACTTGCTCTGACCCAGCACATGCCTAGGGTTCCTGCAAGCAAGCCAAAGGCTGGGAAGAGGCCTTGGAGCTCCAGCTCTCATCAGCAGGTATTTCCTGCTACTGCCTCTTTTCCAAGCCTCTGGTGGGCAGGACCGCTCCTTCTCCTCTACCCATCCCTTCTAGCTTTGTTCATCCCTCCATAAGCCCTTCCCTTGAACATGACACTTGTCTCACTCTTTCTGCCCTCACCCTGACCTTCCAGCCCCCTCACTAAGGTCTTTGGCTAATCTAGTTTATGCCTTAGGACTCAGTCTTCTTCCACTTGCCTCCATTCTTGCTACTTCTTAATCACTTTATAGGCATCCTGAAGCTACCAGCAAATACTATAGTGAAAAGAAAAATGAGCATTCCAGACATCAAGAATCTAGCTTGGTACACATACTAATTAAATAATTAACTAAGACCATATTGATCTGTAGCCAGACATAAAAGTTCTCACAAATCACAGACTACACAAACTGAGGCAAGGCCACAGTATGATAAGGTCACTATGTCAGTGACAAGGTACCAAACATCCTCCTTAACTTGCTTAAGTAAGTAACTACCACTTTATGTACTAGAAGTAATTTACCTTTGCTCTAGTCTGCCCTGCTTATAGATATAAGTTACTGACCCATTCGTAGAATTACATTCACTTTTAATAAAAAAAATTAAAAAAGCAAAATCCTTCTTCCTTACACCCTAGCTTGATTCACTAACCTGAGTTCAAATCTTAGAATAGGTTTTATCAAAGACATTCTTACAGAGCCATCCAAGAGTTTGCAATGTGCAAATTTTCCCTCACTGCTAGTAGTCAGATATCTAGGGCGGTCGTCACCAGGCATGGTACTGGCTGGTTGCACCAGTGCTGATGGCAAAGGGAAGGAAATAGAATGTGATTCTGATGACTACATGAGGCCCACCAATGACCAGCCACCAACTGCTCCCTCATAATTCCCAAAGCTCCAGCTGAAATATCTCCTTTTCAGACATAGCACGCTGCCTCCCATGCACAGAAATCAGGACAGTTCCTTGGGTAATCATGTTTCCATTTGTTGAACTAACATCCTGAGGTGCCTTCTAATATCATTCCCTGAGATTGAAACAGGCCAGCTATATCAACAGCTCTCAGTTAAAGGGGCCAGGATCCCAATCAAGACAGACTATTTGTCATTTTCTGCAAGAATACAAATCATCCATCCATAAGGTATCTTCTGACCTATTCCAGGGAGTATTTTTTGTTTTGTTTTGTTTTGTTTAGCAAGCTTCTCTCTGTTGACTTTCATCTCCCCAACATTCAGCATCGTGCCTAGTGCCTAAGTAAAAAGAGTTTCTAAAATCTGTAGCCCTATATATCTAAAACTACATGAAAACTAGCTGTAGCTGTCAGACGACAGGAAGTAGTTACGATAATTAAAAATAAAGTACATAAAAAAATCTAGCACACACGACATGAGCAGGGAGTACTGCTGACCTAGAGCCTACAAGGCTGTGGCAGTGTCCTATATCATGATGCTTACTGATACCTGAGGGGGTGGGGAGGATCCTTCACGAAAGCGCTTAGCATGACAATCTGAGTTTAAGTGCCAAGACCCCACAAATGAAGCTGAGGTTTGTGGTGCACACCTGTAATCCCAGTACTGTGCCTGTGAAAACCTCAGGATCCCTGGGGTTCCCAAGCCAGCCAGTCTAGTCAAATAAGCAATCTCCAGCTTCAGTGAGAAACCCTGTCTCAAAACAGATTGAGGAAGACATGACATCATCAACCTGTAGCCAACATGCAAGTATACACTTTCTAGTGAACCCATGCACTCATGTGCAAATGAACATGGACACACAAAGACACAAAAATAGTGTATCCAGAATATAAAATGCTGATTGAGATATTTATGGTTGGAGGCAGAAAACTAGAACAGATTTAACTGTGCATTAAATTAGAAATATTGCAAGGCTAGCTTCTTAAAATTGTATGTTGGACTATTTTTTTTGTTTTGACTGGCAAATGTCTGTTGTTGATTAATACACAGAAAATACCTAACTGAAATAACTCTAATGACCATGAGAATAAATCATACACTTTTGAAATAGTGTTTATCACACTAACTACAATTTAACATTTATTAAATAACCAATCAATCTATCATATTAAAGGGTGATGAAGAAAATCTCAGAGCCAATCATAAATAACACAACAGCACATCCATGTACCACAACTAATGTACCAGGCTTTTGTCCTTAGTCCCCCAACCAGCTACCAAATCATGACTCAGACTGATTATTAGTTCTGAATGCTACCTAGCTTAGGCTCATTTCTAGGTAGTCTTTTAATTTAAATTAACCTGTTTCTCCTTATCTACCTTCAGCCTTGGAGCTTATTACCTTCCTTCTTTCCCTCTATATATCTTACTTTTTTTTCTTTTTTTTTTCTTTTTTTCTTCTTTATTTATTTTGTATTTATCAAAAAAGTAAAATGAATTTAAAATGCTGAAAAGTTAACAATATTTATAAAGAAGATAAAAATCATAAACATGACTTATCAAGGGTGATAATGCAAATAAGTTTGCTACACATAAAAATACTAACCCTAACCCTAACCCTAGCCCTAACCCT
>PVIH01010822.1:0-18375 GCA_004025045.1 Sigmodon hispidus
CACCAGCCATATGTTAATGAGGCATTTGATGGGCACCAATCACACGCCAGGCTTCCCTATATAAGCAGGCTGAATCTCAGGCTCGGGGTCTTCTTTCCATCATTTCACAACTGAGCTGTAACTCCAATAAAGTGTGATCCGAGAAGAATCGTGCGGTGTGGTGACTCGTCGTTCTGCAGGACAGAAGCGGCTCGCCACAGGAAACAGAGAATCTGGAAACACTGAAGAAGAAGAGAGCTGGCTAGTCCCTGCCTCAGAAAGTCTCAGACTCAAAGACCAAGGATGATTTTCAGGTCTTATTTGTGTGTCTGGAGTTTTATAAGAACATTAGTCAGATCCACTCATATCATGGCAGCTATGAGTTTTCTTGAGGTTGCCCCAATTAATGATAATAGTTCCCTTCTGCTGGGCTCTTGGAATAAGCCAGTGTGTAATTTGGATAATTTCACATAATCCTCACAGCAGCCCTTGATAGAGATGGTATTAGCACCATTTCCTAGGAACTATTCCATATTGTCCAGAGAAATGATCTAGTTTTGAATTCGAGTTTATAAAGTTTAGAGCAAGTAAAAAAAAAAAACAAAACCTGTTGTCTTTCTTTAAAGCTGTTGCTGCCCTTTAAGCTGTCCATGGCTGTAAAAAAAACAAACAAAACAAAACAAAAAAAAGAAACCTGTTGTCTTTCTTTAAAGCTGTTGCTGCCTTTTTAAGCTGTCCATGGCTGTCCTAATCAACAGCTGCAACTCCACAGCCACCAGCAGTGGTTAGGCTGCAAAGGCCGCAGCCTGAGGGGATTCTGTTCCCCTGGCACCAACTCTTTCAAAGCTAAGAAGGGATTTATCTAAATCTCTGCCCCTCCTAAAAAAAAAAAAAAAAAAGCAAGATTCAAAGATTGAGGTGGAATTCTCCTCAGAGAGGCTGAATAGCAAGTAGCTCACCTCCTCTTCTTGCATCTTACATCTCCCAAAAAGATGTGCATCTGTCTCCCAGCCCACACCTAAAAATCCCTCTCCATCTAGTTCCTCCCTACCACTTCCTGTCAGCTGACTACAGGTAAACTTTATTTAATTTAACAAATGTAACGCATCTTAGCATCATTAAAAGAATGTTCCAGAACATAAACAAAAGTAACACATCTTAAAACAGTATTCTGCAAAACATCATCAAATTGTGCACTCACAACACCCAGCAGAAATGGACATTGGGAAGCCTGTTGAGGCAGTTGGCTGGAAATCCTGACAGAGTTAGGGATGAGTCCATTTGGATGAGGTTTCCAAGAAAAGTAACAAAACCCAGCAAACTGAGGGCTCACAACATCTAGCAAGGAGTCTTTAGGAACTCATTTACCTTCCAGCTGTTCTCAAGGACATAGTGTTTTTACTCTCAGGCTATTCTTCTCTACCTTTTGTCACAGAATAGGGGGTGGGCTGGTCATTTCCAGATAAGAGACCTTGAAGGACACTTTGGGACAAACAGACTTGCTTTGAAGGAGTGGTGTTGAGGGGCACTCTACTTCCAGAGCCAGCTTCTTGGTGGGCTCAAATACTTGACAATTTACCAGTACATTGAAAGAAACCAAATTCTTATAGTTAGGAAGTCACATAGCTCATTAGTGCCAGAGCAATGCTTTATACTCAGTATTTCATACTCCCAAACCTGTGCTTTTAGCCACTATGTGTTATCCATAGTGTAGAGATGCAGAAGGCTTTGGCTAAATGAAGATTTATCAATATTTCCCGTTGGTACAATTCTCAGAGTTTAAAAATTGAATATGCAATATCACTAAATTGTTTCTGTACACATGGAAACAGACTCAGAAGTAGAAAAAATGACTTGCTCAGTCATTTGGGAACTGAATACACCACCCAGAGGTGAGCCTTCTCAACTTGAGAGTCCAGGCTGCAGTCTGCAGAAACTCAGTGTGACAGAGAAGCAGGCCTCACATTAACCATTCATAAGAACAGTGATGGCCTCAGTGTGGCAAGGAAGGGGTTCTTTGAGAGGTAAGAGACCAATGGGTACCACAGATCCAATTGCAGAACACAAACCCCGATAGAGCAATGAGCTCGCTCTGAATTCACAGAAAGGTTCCCAACTCCAGCCAGGGCCCATTGATTTTTCAACAACACTTGATATGGCTAAATTCCAGTATGAGCAGACAGAATCTGCTTCGTGGTGTTCCCTGGGGGAGTCTAGCTATGACAAGGGCCCCTTTCTTCTGTCAAAACATCCTCAGCAATAAAAGGCTGCAAGACTGAGCGAAACTGCCTCAAGAATTCCAGCTCCTTCCCCAGAGCATCTACCCACTTGGTTTCTTTCCTGAGGAAAGATGTCCCAATCCAAAGCACATGGACCCACTGTGCTGGGCTGTTTTGACACCTTGCCAAGCTCAGAGGGGCACCTATCCTAGAGAGACAAGGCAGGGCTGTCTTTCACAGTTCCCTAGCTGACCCACTGAAGGAGCAACCAGGCAGGGACCCAAACATCAGGACAAAGGAACCAGGACAACCACTATGGAAGTGTGCCAGAGGACTGGAAGATGAGCAGTCTCAACTGCTATCTGCATGTGGAAAAGCCCCTGCCCTGGGGCTTTTTTGAAGAGAGCAGCTTTCTGGATTTGTTTTCCTGCAAGCCGTCTGTGCACCAAAATCCAGAACAGGTGTTGAAGGGAGGCGGCAGTAAATAAGTAACTCCAAGAGGTCAAGGTCGGCCATTCCAGGTCTGAGAAGACCCAAGGATAGACCCTGCAGCTCTGCTTGTTTTCGTTAGACACAGCCTTAACGGTTTGCCACGCCTATATTGGTGTTTATTGATAGTCTTCCAGGTATTGGGAATTTGAGGGTAAGCAATTAGGAGAAAGTATCAAAGTCAGAGATGTCCTCTGAAAAGAAGTAAAAATTGAGCTGAGGTCTAGAAGAAGCACAGATCACCAAAGAGAGGGGACATCCCATTCAGAGAGGGGACATCCCATTCAGAGGGCACCCCAAAGGCAAGCCACTTGGCAATAGTGAGAAAGACTTCGCCACAGCACTGGAAGAAAACTCATGGAGCTTAAGTGCAGAATGCAATCACAAAAGGGGGTGTGTGGGTCTTTCTGTCAAGAGCAGAAGCCTTTTGGGGTGCTCTTAACAGGGCTGTGAGATGATGGTACTTGGGGAACACTTTAACAGCACCATGAGCTATGGAAAGGAAGGGGTCAGGGACATTCCGGAGGCAGACTTCCCCGGGTGGTTTGGGTATTCGCCTATATAAAGAGAATGGTGATGCTATCTCATAGCTGCTGCCTTTCACTGAGATGCTGCCTTGTAAGTGTTCATTTTGGTATCTAGTTCACAACCATAAAAACTCCGTTAAGTGTTGTTATTGTGACTTACAGTACTCTCAGGGTGCAGATTGTTCTGATTTATGCCTGCTTCTGTGAAGTGGAGAGAGGTGTGGTGATTCCCAAATGTAGAAATGTGATTTGTATTAAATCATATGTCAAGACTCCAACCCAGAAGAAACAAAACATTCCTTTAGAATGGCTAGAAAGTATGAATGAGTCTCAAAGGAAAACAGCTTTCACTCACAAGTATATATTCCACTTTCATCCCCAAAATGTAAAATCTAGTATTTGCAGAGAAAGACAGGTGCTTTCTTGGTGTTCTTAAGAGCAGGTGTATTCCGGCCAGGTGGAGATTTCAGACCTGACCTTCCTCCCCACCTCCGGTGTTGGTGCCAGCGGGAGGAGGGTCCTCGAAAGGCCCCATCCAGCCCGCCCTCCCGCCCCCCCCCCAAGTCACGTGGCCCTGTGGGTGAGGACCGACCTGAAGTTAGAGGAATCCGGAGCTCTCCCAACTTCGGAGCGCTGAAGCAGGACTCTGAGAAATCGAGCATGGCTCAGCTGTCAGTGATCCCCGGATCAGCCACGGCGTGGACAGGTGAGCTGGGAGGTGACTGGGGTGGAAGAGGCTGCTGGAGCACAGGGCGGTACAGCGGGAGAGGGGACAATTGTGCGAAGCGGCCCCACTGGACACTCAGCTCCCCGGGGTCAGTTGGTCCATCGCGGGCTGGCTTTTTCCTCCTGGTGAATGATGGAGCGGAGGTGGGTGATTGATGCTAGACGCCCCGCCCCTTCCCCCTCCCCGGCCCGAGCTGCGCGCCAGAGGGCGGGGCGCTGTGCCGGCCACGCCCCTTTCCGCGCGCACTGGCTGCTCCCCGTGACGTCACGCTCGGCTATAAAAGGCGCGGGAGCAAGGCTCCCGCGGCGTTGTCCAGGAGCTCGAGGCTGAGGGTGCTCAAGGCGTGGAGACCCGGCCGCTGGGCCGTGGGCGCCTTAGCGATGTTTTACTCAGGACTCCTCACCGAGGGCGGCCGCAAAGAGACCGACATGCGGGAAGCGGCGTCCCTGCGGCAGCAGCGACGGATGAAGCAGGCTGTGCAGTTCATCCACAAGGACTCCGCCGACCTGCTGCCCCTGGATGGCCTCAAAAAGCTCGGCTCGTCCAAGGACACGGTGAGCTCCCCACCCCCGGCCACGCCTGCCTCCGGCCTCCGGGCCGCCGCTGTCCGAGCCCCGGCGCTCGCTGCGGCTTTCACTGAGTCACTGGCCAGGCCTGTAGCTGTCCGCTCGCTGGCGGGTGCTCGGCAGTGATCCTCCCTACCTTACATCCTTGGGAACCTCGTAGCTTTCCTCGACTGTTCTCGCTTGGCTCAGCCTCCTGCCGGGAGCTCGGCTTTCTCCTCCCCAGTACAAGGAAGAAAGAGACCCTACCTTGCCCTATAGTTCTCATCTCCTTTCTTCCCGCTTATTCGGAATCCCGAATTTGGCTCCCGGGGCTGGAACCTTGCAGAGAAGTCTCAGCTCCCACTGCCTCCTCGTAGGCTGCGTGGCCAGCCCCGAGTCCCAGACAGAGGTGACTCCTAGTGGGTGATTGAGAAACAGTGGAAAGCGAGGTTTTGTGACAGTTGCTGGATCTAGATGACTTTGGTTTGTTTCTACGTAGTCCTTTCCCCGCCGCCCCAAATCTATTTCATTTAGTTTTGGTCTTAATCTACCTTTGATTTTCTGCCCTGAGTCGGGGTGGGGTGGAGCGGGCAGGGGAGAAGGGGGGGTCGAGCTTGAATATTCCCAGAACCTAAACATCTCTCCTTTCTTCAGTCCTTTCTGAGAGTGAGTGGAGGGAGGAAGCCCTGACTGCTCCACCTCACAGATCAACTAATGCATGTACATGTATATAGTTGGAGCTGGGGTTGGTGCAGTCTTTTTATTTCTGGCAGGATTATTCTTGGTATTAAGTAGAAATGCAGGATGTGAGCCAGAATCCAAAACCATATTTGCCCTCCATGTATTGAATAAGGGTGAATGGCTGAGGGATGTGACCTATATTTTTCAACCTTTTCTCACAAATTTATATCTGACTTTTTCATATGGAGTTTACTTGTACTTTGTTTTTGTTGTTGTTGTTGTTGTTGTTGTTGTTTGTCTTTGTTTTTTAATGAGACATCATGGTCTTGCTGTATATCCTAGGCTGGCTTGGCCCTCAGTACACAGCCCAAGTGGCCTCTAATTCTGGATCCTCCTGCTTCCACCTCATGATTGTGAGATTGTGTAGGCATGCACCACCACAGCTTTGATTGTTTTCTTGTATTATAGTTTACTTATTATCTTCAGAGAAATTTATAGAACGTTAATTAAATGTCTTTTACAACAGACATGAATGCTCTAGATAATTAATCTTTCTAGTGTTTTTATATTTTGAGATTCTGAAATACTTAATTTTGAATGTGGTTGTTGACCCCAGTTTACTGAAAATTGCTATTTCTGGCCACAGCATGGCAATGGAGGCTAGTGCTTCCTCTTCTTCTTCCTCTTCTTCTCCCTCTCCTCGTCCTAATAGTTCTAATGATTCATCAATACCAAAGATTGTCCCTTCCTGCCATTAGATTCTCACACGAAGGGCAAGCTAGTCCAGCTATCTTACTGTTTTTTTAAAAGCTATTCTTCAGCTTGGGCCTGGGTATAGTTGATCTTGTCATGCTGACCCAGAGTGGCAGTGACTAAAGTGTATTCCTATCCAAGAGGTAACTCTCTCTTGCTTTCTTTCACTTTAAAGCATTCATGATTCATTTGGAAAACTCTGTCCAAGTCTTTTCTCCGTTAGACCAAAGTAATTCGATAAGGTGGAAGGTATTATGAGAAGAATTAAAATGTGGACTTTTAAAATGCTGGGTTTAAGACATAGATGCGTGGTTTCTCTGGGTGGCAGGAGTTCCTCAATGGGAATCACCACAACATTCTGTTTCTTAAGATTCCTTATAATACTGTGAACTATGTAAGGATAATTCTGTTCTTACACCCTCTCTCTGTCACAGCTAAGCCACAGGATCGGACAGCATAGAGCGTAGCTGAAGGATACAAAGAGGTAGCTTTCAGAGTGTAGCCATGGGTGTATAACACACAGTAGCTGACTGTGAAACCCTGAACCATGTTTCACACTTTCTGCACCCCATTTTTATAGAGTTAATTTCCATCTCTCACTGTTCTCACACCTTTAATGTGCAAGTTACTGAAGGAAGGAACCAGAACATATCACAGAAAGCAAGGCTGATTGAATGAGGGCGGGGAGAGAGCTGCAAGTTCTGGGCGAGACAGCATCCTTGGAACTGATTCTGCAGCCTCAGTACAATCTCAGAAAGGATTTTAGAAACACATTCTTATCAACTCATTTCACAGACAATGCTGACTCCGTTTTCTCCCATGAATTGAAATTTGGAGGTTATTAAAATTAACAGTAGTTTATCAAGCATAGAAAGGGAACAAAAAAAATGGCTTGAAAGGAGGGTACAGATTCAGCTTTTATTGACTCTGGGGCTTGAGCAATGTTAAAACTATGGATTATTTTTCATCATACAAATATCTCATGTTTTCCTGAATTATCTAGTACCTTGTACTTATCTGAATTATCTTGTACTATGCTGTTTCTGTAATGTTTGCTGCTTGATATTAACATTTTTGGTTTGGAAGATGGCACCTATTATAAGGCAATCAAAGATGGTCATATTCTCTTGCCCCCAGGATATTGTCTTTACCCAGTTGCTTTATGTGTGGAGTTGGCTGCAAAGTCTGCTGTGGAAATTAATTTTAATTTTATGTCTGGCTCACTTATTTTTTCATTGAATTGGGATTTTTGTGTTAAATTAAAAACTAAAACCAGATTTATGATTCATATTATATTTGGCTTTAAAAATACTTGATAGAGCCAGTTGTTTGTGGTTCATGCCTTTAATCCCAACACTTGGGAGGCAGAGGCAACCTGATCTCTGAGTTTGAGGCCAGTCTAGTCTACAGAGCAAGTTTCCTAACAGCTAGGGCTACAAGAAGAAATCCTGTCTGTAAAAACCAAGCCAAGTCAAACAAAACAAAACCACCCAACCAACCAACCAAACAAACAAACAAAAACAAGACAAAACAAAAAACTTGACAGAGCTAGACAAAAGCATCCTTAATCTCAAGGTTTTGCCTGTCGTAATTGTTCCTTGCTTTGGCTACCAGGTTAATAAAATTCTTGTTTTACTAAAGACTTTATTATTGGAAAGCAGTTATGCCTTGTGATGGTGTGTGTCAGGTCCTGATATAGGAGACTGAGAAAAATCAGAGACAGAATAGACACAGACAGAAAAATAGAGTTGGTAGGGCTCTCAGTGATACTGTAGCAGCCACAAGTTTATTTCTCATAGCCCTTTTATATGAAAATTGGGGAGGGGGGCCTCTCCCTCTCAAGGATACTGCTATTAAAGGTACAGACAAGTGTATACACCTTCCTTAATTCACAAAGTATCTAGTAACCACGCCTTTGACCAAACACATCCTGTTATATGGCCTTGAAGAGTAAGGCATCTTGTAACCAAGGCCTTTGGCAAAACATTCTGTTATTCAGCTTTAAGGGGCAATGCAAGCTTAGACTCTGACTTTGAGTCGAGATGGAATCAAGCCATTAGCTGGAGTCTCTGTGGGCTCCCACAGATATGCTATGTTTCTTATATGAGAGTGAGTAGAATACAGTGAGGGAAACAGATCTCTGTCAATTAGAGCAGCAGAGCCTGGTGCCCTATAGATTAGCTACCCATAATGCCATAGGTCTAGGACTAGAGAAATTTGTAACCTTAGAAAAGGAGCTAAATG
This sequence comes from Sigmodon hispidus, assembly GCA_004025045.1. NCBI lineage: Eukaryota > Metazoa > Chordata > Mammalia > Rodentia > Cricetidae > Sigmodon > Sigmodon hispidus. The sequence continues at coordinate 8,165 of PVIH01010822.1, forward strand.
TCAGTATAATATGAGCCTTTGGAACGGGATTGTGATGGGATGGAGAGAGTGGGAGTGGCAGTTGGGGTGGCAATGGTCAAGAGACATTGTATCCATGTGTAAATTGTCAATAAATAACATGCTAACTATTTTAAAAGAATTAACTTTATGGAAATGTTTAAGGAAATGGGGAGTAAAATATGTCAGGAAAGCTATTTTGGGCAAAAGATACAGTAGGTGCAATAGTGTGGCCATCAGTGTGCTTTACATAATTAGGGAGTTGGAGAGGGCCAGTGTGGCTAGAGCAAAATGAGCAAGGAGTGTGGTGATAAGAGACAGTAGTAGACAAACAAGGGAAGGATCTGGTTTAGCCATGTTGGAGAATGAACCAGAGCCTTGTACATGTGAGCTAAAGATTCTACCACTAAACTACATCCCCAGCCTCTGACATGCATTAAAAAAAAAAAAAACCCTTAACTGTAGTCATTATGCAGAGAATGAACTGAAGCATAAAAATCAGAAGACAAGTTAAACAGAAAGGAGGGTAGCTTGTTTAGAGGTAGTAGAGATGAGAAAAGGATATCTAGAGGAAGGAGCAACAGCACTTTGAAGGGGAGAATAGGAAAAGAATCAAGAATGTATATGATGTCAGAGAGATGGCTCAGTGCTTAAGAGCATTTGCAGCTGACTGGGGCTCAATTCCCAGCACCCACATGGTGGCTCATAACCTTCTGTAACTCCAACTCCTCCCATCTTTTGGCTTTCCTGGGTGCAAAGACATGCATCTAGGCACAAAACCCATATACATAAAATAAAATAGAAAAAAAAAATATGTATGAGCTGCGTATACTTAAGAAGTTCCAAGCTTCTTAAGATTAGATTGGGTAACATAGTGAGACCCATATCAAAACTTAATCAAACAAAACCAAAACAATTAAATGGTGGTGCCGTTTGCTAAGATTGGCAGGAAGAAGTAACTGACTGAATGTGGAGCTTGAATCTCCTTTATTACTGTTAAAGCAAGATTTGGGGCTGGAGAGGTGGCTTAGCAGTTAAAAGCACTAGCTGCTCTTTCAGAGAAGCCAGGTTCAATTCTCAGCACTAACATGGCAGCTCATAACTGTATCTCCAGTTCCAGGGAATCAGACACCCTCACACAGACATTCATGAAGGGAAAACACCAATGCACATGAAATAAAAATAAAGCTGAAAAAAAAAAAAAGAAAGCAAGGCTTAGTGAGATTAGTGATTTGCCCAAGGTAATATTGGACAAGTGGTAATTTGCTAAAAGTAGAAAGCCTTCCTATAGGGATAATTAAATAGATGGATTGGAAAGGAAGGTGAGTGGTACTTAGTAGAGCTCGAGTGCAAAATTGAGAATTCTTGTTTAACTCAGCTGGCAAAAGAACCATTGTAAGGGGGACAAGATCAGGAAGGTAATGTTTTGGGATTACAGATGCTTAGATTTAGCAGTAGAAATACAGAGTAACGTATGAGGAGGCAGAATTTTATCCACCAAGATAGGGGACAGAGAAGAAAAAACAAACAACCTTTATGGAAAATATGGGTAGGACAAGTTCAATCTGACGTGCCTGTGGAGTGTCCAAATAGGAGTCACAGTAGGTCTATAGGCCTAAAAAATCAAGGGTGAGCACTGTGCTTGAGATAGAATTGAAAACAGATAAAATTGCCCATGGCAAATATGTAGCGTGAGAAAAAGGCCAAATATAGAGCACTGAAGAACACTGACATTTTAAAAAAGGAAAAGAAGTAAAGGAACCATTAGACAAGGCAAAGAATAAACAGAAAGATGGCTTTAGAAGCTAGTTGGAAGAGACATTCAAGAAAAAGAAATGTTGAGCCTATTGTAGAATTTCTGATGTCAAATATGTGGAATAAGTCCATTAGTAACTAAGTAGTTAAATCAATGTATGTTTCTATAATAAGCTCAAGTATCTGCAGGTGATAGATCCAAGTATAGGTTGGGGAGATGGCTCAAGGTTTATGAACACACACTGCTTTTCCAGTAAACTGAGTCTGTTTAGCTGTGCCTACACTGGGTGGTTATAGCCACCTCTAACGCCAGATCCAGGGGATCTAATGCTCTCTCTCTTCTGTTCTCTGGGCACTTATACTCATGTGCATATACTCCCTGCCCTGACACATAATTATAAATAATAAAACAATTTTTAATGCATCAATTAAGACAGCTTTGAAGGGGGGAGAGATGTTAAACAGGTGTATGATTATTTTTCTTGTTACTATGACAAAATATGTGACTAGAGAACTGTAGGGAATGATTTATTAGCTCATGGATTGAGGGCACAGTCCTCATGGCAGGTGAGTCATGGTAGTAGAACTTGAAGCCCTTGGTCCATTGTGTTGCAGTCAAGAAACAGACACATGCACCGGCACATGCACAGATGCATGCATACACAACTACATGTACTTAAAAATTAAATAAATCTTGAAAAAATATAGTGTGTTGAATATGTATACAAACACATGTTTAGTTTTTGCATGTTCTAGCAGATGCTTTAGTCATCTAATTGGTTTTTTATTTTCAATCCTTTTCTATTTTACTCTCTATAGAGATTAGAAAGCTAAATTTTGTTCCAAGGTTTCTTCTTTTTTAAAAAAAAAAAATAATAATAATATTTATTATGTATACAGTGTTCTGCTTGCACACCAGAAGAGGGCACCAGATCTCGTAACAGATGAGCCACGATGTGGTTGCTGGAAACTAAACTCAGGTCCTCTGGAAGAACAGTCAGTGCTCTTAACCTCTGAGCCATCTCTCCAGCCCCTGTTCCAAGGTTTCTTGCACTGAGGATGGCTATTGAATTTCACTGATAAGATGGTGTGGGGGGGTGTACTTCTAGAAAAACATTTGCTTTCATGACAAAGGGGTGGATGGCATCAGCATGGTTCCATCCACTCTCCTCTTCTTTTGAATATGGATACAATGGCTGGATCTAGGGCATCTTGCTTATACAAGAGAAATGAAATTGTTTTTTTTTTTTTTTAAAGATTTATTTATTTATTTATTATGCATACAGTTTTACAGAAGAGGGCACCAGACCTCATCATAGATGGTTGTGAGCCACCATGTGGTTTTGCTGGGAATTGAACTCAGGTCCTCTGGAAGAACAGTCAGTGCTCTTAACCTCTGAGCCATCTCTCCAGCCCCAAGAAATGAAATTGTTAATCTGCTAAGTTAATATACTGTGTAGGCAGTGTCCACCTTCAAATCTCTTGTTGCTTTAGAAAAACAAAACAAAACAAAAACACTACACTTATACCTCTGTAAGCTGGCCTTTCTTGAGGCTTCACTATTTCCAATGATATGGGATCACTGTATTTCTCCTTTATCCATAAATCTTTATGTGCAAGTGTTCATTGCAAAGAGTCATTGGTCTGGTTTGAGACTTCTGGTTTCCACTACACTATTGAGGCTGGACTCTCATGGGCCTCTTCTTAGATATTCTGTTGTTGCCCTATGTAATGGAGATCCTGCAGCTTTGGGTCTGTGGGTCAAGCCCCTTCACGTGCTCTAGCGGATCATAGACGGGGTAGATGTTGGGGCGGGCCAAGTATAACCCTGGTACTGGGCCTGGGCATCTGCAAGATTGGTCAATCTGTCCTCACCACCAGCACTGGCCTGGCTAATTCACCTCTTGCAGCAATGAGCAAACTTTTCTTCCAGCACTGCCCTCAGAATTTCCTTTGCTGTCCTTATCTACTGGATCCTTTTTTAAAATTTTTATTTATTTTAAGTGTGTGAGTGTTTTGCATGCAATTATGTTTGTGTACTATGTACATGCCTGGTTCCAGCTGAGGCCAGAAGCTGGCATTAGATCCCCCAAACTTGAGTTACAGAAGGTTGTAAGCCACCATGTGGGTGCTAGAAATTGATCCTAGATCCTTTGAAAGAGTAGACAGATGCTCTCAATATTGAGCCAGCTCTCTAGACCCCTTTCCACTGGATCCTTTATTTCTTGGATCCCATTCTTTTGGGATGAATGTATTTCATTAGCTTCTTATGGTTGTGTGGTAAACAATTCCTCAAGACTTGATTAATATCATGGCTAGGTATAATTTACTTTTAGATTTTTAAAAATATTTGTTTTTATGTGTATGGGTGTTTTGTCTGCATGTATCTGTGCCAGTAGAGGCTAGAAGAAGGCATCAGAGTCCTGGATGGAGGTCTCTCTGGAACTGGACTGATAGGAAGTTGTGAGCCTCCATGTGGATGGTGGAGATGATTCTATGTCCTCTGGAAGAGCAGTCCATGCTCTTAACCCCTGAGTCATGTCTCCAGCCCCACTGTTAGATTTTAAAGTAGGGAATGGAATAATTCTCTTTTAGCATCTTTTTTTATTACTATGGAAGAATCTTTATTATTCTGAATCCCAATCTTTTATATTTGGGTCATATTTTTATCTTTGGAAGATTTTGAGATTCATGTCATTTATATTTCACAGTGATATGATATTTTTGCCTTTTTTTAGTTTTTTTCTTCTAAGAATGTGATATCTTGAGGTAGATTTACCTCCCTTCATTGTGCTAGGCTTTGCCCTCTAAATCTTGAAGCCCATGTCCTTCAGCTCTTCATAGTGTGGTACCCAGTACTATCCTATAGCTGTTATACACACCTGGAAGCCAAACTATTCACCAGTCAGAATCTTTTAAATTGCTCTTACAAAGAGTAAACCTTTAACATTCTCCCCAACTGTTTGGTTCAAGTGGGAGTCATATGTAGGCTTTAAACCAATGGTTCTCAGCCTTCCTAATGCTGCAACCCTTTAATAGAGTTCCTCATGCTGTGGTGACCATAAGATTATTTCACTGTTACTTTATAACTGTAATTTTGCTACTGTTATGATCTGATCTGATCTGATACACACACACACACACACACACACACACACACACACACACACACACACACACACAGACCGTGAAAGGGTCCTGACCCATGTACTGAAAACTACTGCTTTGGACTATTCTATTCTCAACCCTACTCACACCTCTGATAGTAGAACTTAAATACCTCTAACTTCTCAGCTTTGCCAGAGTTTTGGGTTGATTGAGAATACTACTTTTATACCTAGACACACTATATATGTAATAGCTCAAACATAATTCTCTTAAGTATTTGTGGATTCTGTATCCATAGAGTTACCCAACTGTAAGAAGAAATATAAGGGGCTGGAGAGATGGCTCAGCAGTTGGGAGCACTGGCTGCTCTTCCGGAGGTTCTGGATTTGGTTCCCAGTGACCACATGGTGGCTCACAACCATCTGTGGTGAGATTTATTTTAAAAAAAAATAAATAAATATCTTTTTAAAAAGATGAAATATAAAAACAAAACAAAACTAAGAACTGGAGAAATGGCTCATCAGTTAAGAGCACTTGCTCTCCAGAAGGCTTAAGTTGAGTTCCTAGTACCCATCTTGGCCAGCTCACAACTGCCTAGTAACTTTAGCCAGGGATTTGACACCATTTTTCTGGCTTATTGTGTGTGTGCGTGTGCACATGCATACGCACACGCACACACACAGAGCTAAAATTAAATAATTATTTTAAAAAATAAATATTTTTAAAAATAAAACCTTTGAGCTGCAAGTGGTAGTGCATATCTTTAATCTCAGCTAGGGGCAGGCAGATCTCTGTGTTCAAGGCCAGCCTGAGCTACATAATGAGATCCTGCTTAAAAAAAGAAATACCTGCTTCAGTGCCATCATGGCTAACTTTTTTTGTGGTTATTAATCTCTAAACAATATAGTATAACATATTTATATTGTATTATGCATTATAAGCAACCTAGAGATGGTTAAAATATAGGAGAGAATATGGCCAGGTTATATGCAAACAATGTCGTCATTTTATATAAAGGGAAAGTATCCATCCATTTTGACATTTGCAGAGGGTCCTGGTGTTGGGGTCCTGGAGAACTCCCACAAAAGACCACTATCCACATATGCAATCAGCAAGAGTGTTTATGATTCCAGCATGCTAGGACCTGATATCCCACACAAAGGCAAGATGGCAAGGACCACAAGAGGGATATATGGGCTTCTTTTAAGCATAGCCCTAAAGGGAGGTCCTAAGGCAATTATCTACAATTGGCTTAAGTAAATGGCAGTCATATTAGTAACTTCTTTTTTTTTTTTATTAGTAACTTCTAATTGGCCAAGGCTAGTCAGGTACAGTTTTCTATTTTGGAGCAGGTCTTGACAAGTCCCAGACTTTCTCCTTGAGCTGCTGTAGTAGCCTAGTACTATACTGACTGTGGGGAGACAGGGCTCAGGGGCCCAGGCTTGGTGTGTCTATCTCCCTTGTCCCTGTTGTCAGAGCACCAGAGATTAATTGCCCTTTGTTCATGGCTTCCTCAGAAACTGCTTGCTCAGTTTCAGGAAACTAAAATAAAGGCTTGTTAAGGTGTCTCTTGGTCCTTTCACTGGGATAAATTTTGAGGGCGATTGTACTAGTGAAAAAGATAGCAAGCTAACTTTGCATGTAGTTCCAGAGACCCAAGTTGACAGTGACCTCTGAAAAGGTTGTCAGGGCAGACAACTCTGCCAGTCATTCAGGATTTTAAAAAAAACACATAAAGCGATATGTTTAGGAGCTTTTTATGGGTCAGTCTTAAAGGTGTGCATATCGCTTCTACTCACATTCTGTCCTCTAGAATTCAGTCATGTGGCTCTGCCAGAAGAAGAGCAGAAAGCATAATCTAGTCAGCTGCTCAAGGTGGAAGGAGCTAGGATGTTAATGAGCATCTATCAGCTACTGCCACCCCGCAGTCTGTGGAGTAAAATAGTGTGAAACACTCAAATTTGCTCTAGTCCAAGCCAGTTATTTTTTAACTATATGTTGTTTAGATGTCAAATTTTTGTCAACATATATTTTCTTTTTCTCTTACTATTTTTTTTTTGTTCTTGTGAGATTTAGGCCTTTTTTTTTCTTTAATATCATGTTAGGAAAATTTTGGTTGGAAGCAAGGTAAATGTCTGCTCTGTAGCCTCCTAAAATATGTAAGCATGGGGCTGGAGTAATGGCTCAGTGGTTAAGTGAATTGATTGTTCTTGCAGATGACACAGGCTGTATTTTCAGCACCCAAATGGTGGCTCACAACCATATAGAATGCTAGTTTCAAAGGACTTGATGTCATTTTCTGGCCTCTGAGGGCACCAGGCATACACATGGTACACATACATACATGTAAGTAAACACTCAAACACATGAAAATGAATAAACAAGTAAAAATGTAAAACATGTAGCCATGGGGCTGGAGAGATGGCTCAGCGGTTAAGAGCACTGGTTGCTCTTTCAGAGGACCTGGGTTCAATTCCCAGTACCCACATGCAGCTCATAACTGCTGTAACTGCAGTTTCAGAGGATCAAACACCTTCACACAGGTATACATGCAGGCAAAACACAAATGAAACAAAAATAAATGAAGTGTAAAAAATATGTAGGCATAATAAAATGATCAGATATCTGAGTTTAATATGGGTTAGTTGGCTGCTACAAATCTGCTGTTGAAATTTACCATATTTCTTATGTCTGCTCCCTTATTTTTTATCATTTAATTGTATTGGGCTTTTTGTATTAGATTCAGAACTGAAGCCATATTTATGAACCATGTTATATTTGACTTAAAAACTGATAGGCATTTGTGGTGTGTTTCTTTAATCCCAGCACTTGGCAGGTAGAAGCAGGTGGATCTCTGAATTCAAGGCCAGTTTGGTCTACAGAGCGAGTTCCAAGACAGCCAAGATTACACAGAGAAACACTGTCTGGAAACTAAAAGAAAAAATTATAAGTATCCACTATATATTTTTGAGTTTTGAGGAGATGTTTTCTTTCCGAGACCTAGGAATATTGAGCATGCTCTGTTGTAAAAGATTTCTGGGCCGGTTTGAGCCAGAGGTTTTGACCTTGCCCACACTGGCTTTTATCCCCCAAAGAAATGAATCAGACACTTACATTAATTTCATAATGTTTGGCCTATGTCTCAAGCACATTGCTAGCTAGCTCTTTCATCTTAATTCAACCCATTTATAATAAACTATCGGCCATGTGGCCCAGCCCATAGCTCACCTGGATTCCTTACATGGTTCTTCTTCGAGGGGCTTGATGGAAACTGACTGACTCTGCCCTCCTTCTACCTGTCTCTACTCTGATTTCCTGCCTAGTGCAACGATGCTCACCATAGACCAAAACATTTACTTTATTTACAGCATCACATACAGAAAACAGTCGTACCACAATGCTCTTTAGCTTACGGAGGAAGGGCCTAGGAGAAAGAGAGGAAACTTCAGAAGGATGACTATCCTAAGAATGAATTTGAAATTTAATGATTAGGCTTCTCTGCAAGATTAAGAATAACCAGATGTTGTAGTATATTATTTTAAGGTGTGCTACTTTTCTTTATGTTGCATTTGTTTAACTTTGTGAAGCTGTGTTACTTTGCCTGTCTAAAACACCTCATGGTCTAATAAAGAACTGTATGGCCAATTCTCCAAAGCAGGAGAAAGGATGGGCGGGGCTGGCAGGCAGGGAGAGTTTAAAAGGAAGGAGAAATCTGGGAGGAAAAAAAGTAGCCAAAGAAGGAGGAGGACCCAGGGGCTACACAATAGGCAATGAAGTTATTAAGAAAAGTGTACAGAAATAGAAAAGGTAAAAGCCCAAAGGCAAAAGGTAGACGGGATAATTTAAAGTTAAGAAAAGCTGGTGAGAAATAAGCCAAGCTAACAATTAAGAATAAGTCTTTGTATGTGATTTATTTGGGAGCTAGGTGGTGAGTCCCCAAAAGTAAAGAACAAAAACAACAAAAAACAACCAGATACTGTTGTGTTCAGCATGACAGTGTAGAAGGAACAAGCTCTTGGTGGGAGGTTTTGCTTAGAGGGCTCTTAAAGCCCCATCTACAAAAGTTTGTCTGGGTAGGTCCTGCTAAGTGGGTCTTGGCAGAAACCACTACCCTGCTTTAGTATAGCTTGAGCTAGGATCCATCTTATTACTGAAAGAGATTAAAATGAGGAATTTCTTTCTATTGAGGAACAAAGTGTTCTCTCAGTATTGCATCACAAAATCTGATGGAGTTAGCACCTTCTCTAGCCATCCTTCTCAAGCTAAGAAACACGCATCCCCTTCATCAGTTCTTCTTCCTCTGCTGTCCTCAACAAGACTAACTTGCAACCTGCTTTGCCAAGAGTCAGTATATTTTGGGAATCTATTTCTTCTCCTCACTGGAGTTACAGTGAGTCACAGCTCTGACTCCCTTTTTTCATTGAAGTCTGTGAGATAGTTTTTAATAGAGAGTTTCCCTCTCTATCCCCTTCCCCAGGACCTTCTGGAGTCCAGACTTCTAAGAGTAATTTCTTACCCTTTGAATCAGAGGAGGAATGTGATTGGTTAGAATCTTGGAAGTAAGCACTATCCTTTGAGAGTTTTGAAACATTATTATAAAGTGGTCACAAGATACATGTGTATAGAAAATTTCTCAGGTCAAATGACTTAAGAGGGGGAGGGGAGAGGGAGAGGTGTTCTGAATGATCTGGAGGCTACTTTGATTAGGAATAGAGGAACACTATCTAGAAACTCCACCAAGCTCTACTGAAACTCAGACCTTTCACTCTCTTTCCTAACATTCGCTTCCCGACATATATGTAAAGTCTGTTCTCTTCTTGGTCAGTGTCTGTGTGTTTAGTCTCCATTTTGTTGTTCACTACACTTAGTGGTAGAGTATTTGACTAGTATGCAGATACTAGCATGCCCTAGGTTAAATCCTCAGTAATGTGTGTGGGAAGAAGATGTTGAGGGACAGAAGACAGGGAAAAGAATTAATAACATGACAGGCCAACTATTTTCAAGTTTAGGGTTGTCATTGAGGATGATTCCTGTGGGGTTTGCCTGGTTCCAGAATATATATGTTAAGTTTACTAAGCCATGGTTTACTGTCTAACTATTCTGTCTGCCATGTTGGTAATTCTACCTTCAGAAGAGCCAGGCCCCAGGTACCTGCAAAATAGATATGAAAAGTAAGACTAGGGCATCATCTTCAGCCTATAGACCCAAAGTCTCTGGCAAACCTTTCAGTGATGCAAGAAATCTGACACAGTCCATCAGTTGCTTCTCCTTGTATCCAGAAGGATGCCTGGCCTTTTTGCAAAGCAGGAATCTGAAGGACCATCTTGGCTTGTTCTGCCAAAGTTCAGAGA